>LPNX011088030.1:328462-365182 GCA_001517045.1 Pseudotsuga menziesii
AGTGTACTTTTGAAATTGATTCTATGGCAGTCATTCAAAATTTGAAATAAACAATTATAAAAAAATGAATATAAAAAATTAGTTGATGAATGGATAACTGGTAGCAATGCATGGATAACTCGTAGTTTATGAATGTATACCAACAGTTCATGGTAGATAACTAGAAGGATGCGAGATAAAAAAAATTTAAAACATAACTAATAGTTGATAAATGGATAACATGAAAAATGTCAGTGATAACATGTAGCTAGGCATGGATAACTCACACTTGAACCCATTTAACTTAAAGAATATGAGGAATCAATTTTTTTTTCCAAATTTCTTCCATTCCATAACTATCTCTTAACCATTTGATCCCTATTGACGTGATCCAACCACAAACTGTGTGGATGTGCTAGTTTATTTTTATTTTCTAAAGGGAGCAAAACCTATCATAACTTAGTTATTAGATTAGTAGCGAGGATAACCATCACTAGTTTCTATCTATGAATGTGAGTTGACTTATCATCGTTATTCAAGAAAAACCACACCACCTGAAATAACTCGTTTGTGGTCTGTGATGGGGAAGACTTCCACTCCTACAAGATGCCTCTAGGTCTTCAACCGTTGACATGTTTCCTTATATCTAAGGAAGACTAGCTCTTAGCCAACCATAAACAACTTTAGGTCTTTACTCCAAGACTTATAAGGACAATTTCAACCCTGTATACTATCTCCAGGACACTCAATTGCAATTTTACCTCGTACCCAAAAATTCTCCACAACACTTGTTATAAAAGAGGAAATATGGATATTAAGATATTGGATAAAAATAATTTTAACAAATCACTTTCTTAAATATTGAACACATAAACCCAAACCAAACAGAAAAGTTATAACGAGCACAACCACTTAATTTGTGGTTGGTGAACACCGATAGATTGCAAGTTAAGTACCACAAAATTATATGTTATCCATACGTCAACTACCAGTCCACCCCAAATTATACGTTATCCCTGCATTCACGCTTATCCATTTATAAACCACTAGTTATTTTATATATTCTTTTTTTTCTGTCTCTCACATTCTTCTAGTTATCCACCATGAATTGTTCGTTATCCACTCATCAACTACAAGTAATCCATGCATAAGCTACTAGTTATCCATTAATCAATTACCAATTATTTTATATATATTTTTTTACACTGATAGGTGTCTATATCTTAGAATTTGGGGTGGACTAGAACCTACGCTTTTCCTAGATTGCACGAGGATGAGACTAGTGTACTATCTAGATTGATTTTATGGTAGTCTTTCCAAATTTGAAATGAACAATTTTAAAAGAAAAAAGAACATAAAAAATAACTGGTAGCTGATGCATGGATAACTCTTAGTTGATGCATGGATAACAAAAAAAACCCGTTTAACTAGAAAGTGAGTGATAACTTATTTGTGGTACTTAACTTGTGGCATATCGGTGTTCACTGGCCATAAGTTAAGTGGTTGTGCTCGTTTTTTCAACCAAGAAAAAACGTCTAAATTTGATCATGAACTCCGTGGTTGTCTCCACCTTCTTCTTTACCTTCGTCATACTGTATAATAAACAAAACCACAAAGTTGATTGATTTTTATGATGACTATGCATACAAATTTGTTTCAATTGCAATGAACTAATCACCACAAAGTTAATTGATTTCTATGATGGCTATACCAATCCACCACAAATTATATGTTATCCATGTATTCATGCTTATCCATTTATCAACCACCAATTATTTTATATATATATATTTTCCTCTCACATTCTTTTAGTTATCTGCCATGAACTGTTGGTTATCCATTCATTAGCTACAAGATATCCATGCATCAACTACCAGTTATCCATTCATTAGCGACCAAATATTATATTATATATATATATATATACACACTAGCACACCCACATAGTTTGTGGCTGGATCAGGTTGATAGGGATCAAATGGTTGAGAGATAATTTGTTTTTTTATTCCTCATATTCTTCTAGTTAAATTGGTTCAACTTTGAGTTGTCCATGCCTAGATACATGTTATCACAGACATTCTACCTGTTATCCATTTATCAACAATCAATTATTTTTATCTCACATTCTTCTAGCTATCTACCATGAACTGTTGGTTATCTATTCATCAGCTACGGGTTATCCATGCATCACTACCAGTTGTCCATTCACCAGCTACCAATTATTATATATATATATATATATATATATTATAATTGTTTATTTCGAATTTTGAACGATTGCCATAGAATCAATCTCGACAGTACACTTGTCTCATCCTCGTCCGTAGATGAAAAAGCGTAGGCCGTAGTCCACCCAGATCTCAAATAAAAACGTCTATCAACATAATTATTTTAATAATAATTACGTCGATAGACATTTTTATTTGAGATTTGGGGTGGACTACGCCCTATGCTTTTTCATCTACGGACGCGGATAAAATAATTACGTCGATAAATGTTTTTATTAGAGATTTGGGTTGGACTACGACCTATGTTTTTTCATCTACAAACGAGGATTACGTCGATAAACGTTTTTATTTGAGATTTGGGGTGGACTACGACCTATGCTTTTTCATCTACTGACGAGGATGAGACAAGTGTACTGTCAAAATTGATTCTATGGCAGTCGTTCACAATTCGAAATAAACAATTATTAAAAAATGAATATAAAAAATAACTGGTAGCTAGATGATGAATGGATAACTGGTAGAAATGCATGGATAACTCATAGGTGATGAATGGATAACCAACAGTTCATGGCAGTTAACTAGAACAATGCGAGATAAAAAGAAACAAAATATAAAAAATAATTGATAGTTGATAAATGGATAACATGAAGAATGTCGGTGATAACATGTACTTAGGCATGGATAACTCAGAGTTGAACCCGTTTAACTAGAAGAATATGAGGAATACGAAAACAAATTCCAAATTGTCTTCCATTCCATAACTATCTCCTAACCATTTGATCCCTATCCACGTGATCCAACCACAAACTACGTGGGTGTGTTAGTTTATTTCAAATTCTGAACGATTGCCATAAAATCAATCTGGATAGTACACTTGTCTCATCCTCGTACAATCCTAAAAAGTATAAGCTGTACTCCACCCCAAATGATAAAATAAAAATGTCTATAGACATAATTAAAAATGTTATCAAAGCGACAATGCTAAATAAATTAATTTTAAAAACCAATAAAAGTTTAACTTACCTTGTGGATTTGACACATGAGAAAATATAATATTTTTAATATTAGATACATTATTTTAAAAGCAAATGAACTTCCCCCTTTTCACTAAATGTAGGGTCATTTGAGGACATGGCTTTGGCTTTCCACTAGCCACTTTGACATTAAAATTTCCCCACCTTAAATTATAAGCCAAGGCTCAAGTTAGGTCATTTGGGTCCATTAGGATAGGATGTGTACAACATTGAGTTATATTGGAAAGGAGTCTAGCACCCAAGGTGCATCGAAGGATTAAAAAAAAAAGAAACCTCACCATGCTTATGGTTAGAAAATGTGGATTACAAACATAGAGTGGCTTGGATGGATGCAAAGTGAGTGTAGTCCACCACGATGGCAACCATTTGAATGCAAGAAATAGAAAGCTAAACAATGACCCCGCTTGGAGGTGGACCTTCTTCCCCACATGTCATGGGCATACGCATTTAAAAAAAAATCTATCGATCAAGTCACATAATCATAGGAAAAGGTAAAACATCCTTAATTATGCGTTTTTAAAATATATTTATAGACATTTCAATGGAAAACACTAAAAACGAAAAACCTAAAAGTTGTTGAGTGTTGGGTAATTGTGGGGAGCTGGAAAGAACAGAGTTGATAAAACGTGCGTGCAAGCCCCTGAAAACATACAGGGGATCGTGATCCCTGCGACAATTATCAGAAGGAGGAGGAAGAGGAAAGAGATTTTGCAGTGAAGAGAAGAGGAGAATTGAAGAATATCCAATCGCGACAAAGGAATGGCGTCTTCATCGGACTCATGGGTGAAGGAATTCAACGAGGCCTCGAAACTCGCAGATGACATAAACGCGAGATTAGGGGAGCGCAGTTCATTGCCCCCAACAGGGCCTGAAACGCAGCGTCATCTGTCAGCGATCAGGCGTAAGATCACCATCCTTGGCACCAGGCTCGACAGCTTGGAAAATCTTCTTCCCAAGCTTCCTTCCAGACAACCCATGTAAGTAATTTTTGGTAATTTGTCCATTTTTTATTATATTTCTTCAGGATTTTGTACCCTCTGAGCTGGAAAATTCAGGATCTGTACTGATACCATATGGCAGAACTATCATGCCATGTGTCTTCAACGTGTATTTTCGTTTTCGCTTTTGGGTGCTTTGTTTTGGAGGGGGTAACAGCAACATTCAGTGATAATGATCTTGTACTACCATCTGGAGTTATTTGGGGAAGGGAATTCAACTTTCTTGTAGGCGCATGATGTTGGTTTTCGAATGTATCACCAATAGGTCTTTTGGATTTTGATTCATGGGTTTTCAAGTGAAATTATCGGGGTGTCAAGATGATCCATGATGGCTGAACCCTCATGCTCACGTGTGGCATCCTCAGTAGTTGTTAGATGACATGTGCGCTGATCCGTTCATGATGGCCTATCTTAATTGGATTGCATATGAGAATGATTAGCCTCTCCACAGGATGATAAGCTTAGCTGGTTTTTCGATTTTTGAATCGAAGAAGAGATTGCTCAATCGCGCTTTAGGCCACGTCCTCGTGCTTCTTCTCCCACTTGCTCCATGGGCTTAAAACTGAAATTTGGTTTAGTATTTAACATTGGTTTCCCAAGTTGGTTCCCTGTCATCTCTGATTAGCAATGCCGGTTAATTGCCTTGGATTTGTTAGGTTAGAATTCAGAGTTCATATTGGCCCCATCACAGGATTTCCAGCTAGTGACACCTTGGCCCTTGCATCATGTCAATGTCCTGTTAGGACTCCATGGGAATTCAACAAAGGATCACTGGCGCATTTTATGTAGATCATTTTGGTCAGATGCTATATTATATTAAATTTTAGTGGCTTGAAGAGAATTGGTTTTTAATTCAATTATTTCACATCAGCTATTCATTTTCTTTTTATCAGTCATTACTGCTTATCTTGTGTCCAATTGGACAGGCAAGTACATATGAATTTTTTCTTCTCGAGTGCAATGCATGTTTGACCCCCTGCTTGGAATAGTCACAAGTTCCAGTTGAATGTCAAAAAAACATTTAAATTTGTGCACATTTTTTATCATGGCTTTCTTTTTGTTCCCAAATTTTGGTTTAATTTGATGAATGATTTGTTCTAAATTCGAATGACTGATATACTCATTGATTCCATCATTAATAAAATATCTATTTCCACATCTTTGATCACTTTGATGAATGTTCGATACTGAAGTTTAACATGGTATCAAAGCATATGGTCCTGAGACAATCCCACACCGTGAGTTGCTGGTAATTTGAATTCCTCTGTGATTGTGAATTAAGGGTTTGAGAAGAAAGAGTAGTTTTACAAGTTAAGGCATTAAAAGTTATTGGAAGTGAATTTAATGTTCTGAGTAATGTTATGAGAAAAGGCTTTTTCATGAAGTCATTGGCTATGTTTTGAAGAAGCTGTCAACCAAGGTTTTTGTTAGAATTAGTCCTAATTTTTAAATTCTAATGACTCGTATCAGTTTTAAATTGGCTATGCAAGTCATGGTTCAATAATGTAGTACATGGTGTATAAAGGAATACCATGCTGATGTACTCATTGACTCCATCATTAATAAGGGTTCGAGGAGAACGAGTAGTTTCACAAGTCAAGGTTTTAAAAGTTCTCTCTAAAGTTATTGGAAGTAAATTTAATATTCTGAATAATGTTACAAGGAAAGGCGTTTTCACGAACTCATTGGTTATGTTTTGAAGAATCCGTCTACCAAGGTTTGTGTTCAAGTCCTCCAACCAAGAGCATATTGTGAAGCAGAGGATCCATTGAACTAAGAACAAATGAGAGTTCATATCAATGCCTGAAAGAAAAGAACCAGATCTACAAGGAAGAATAGGACAGTGAGACCTCGAATGCATCCTCCTACACATGAAATATACAGAAGGGAATCATAATACATATCAGACAAAATAGGCTATCAAGAAGTCCTCCCATCAGAGACACAAGCTTGTAATTGAAAGCATTTATGCAACTTGAACCATTTAAATGGTACTAACATAGTAACAACTACCTAGTGGAAATGTATTTCTTTCTGGTAATCACACAATAGTGCTGGTACCAGACATGGAGAAGAAAACCAGAGTGGAATCTTGAAAAAGTGCTCTTTCCCAGCAAGCATCACTCGCTACTACAGGACTTTTACACTTTAATCAACTTCTAGTGTCATTCTGTGGCCTTGGAAATTTACTCTTTACCTAGACTACTGTTGGTCTTTCTATTAAATGAAAAGAATACTTCATTTTAATTTAGGCTTTTGCTTTTAGGGGCTTTAATTACTCAATAAGGTATGGAGTCAAAGACAGATGATGCTATACGGAAATCACTGAAATAAATAAAAGAAAGAATTCGAATTGAAAAACTTGATTTGAAACATTGCAACTCACCCACACAATTTCTTTAACATAAAGCACCGCGATTTTCTTTTGCTTTCAAATCAAGATATAAAATTATATTTTCTACTTTTCAGATGTATGCAACCTCCTTAATCTTTAAATGCAATGCAGCCTACTGATAATGGAAAATAAAAAATGCAGATTTTGACATCTGACTCAAACCACCAACAAAGAGCAAATTTCTTTTTCATTTTTTCAAACAAAATACAAAATTATTTATCAATGAAATCTTGAATGGAAAATCAACTAGCTTTTTGATCTACAAAGCTTCTAAACAGAAAACAGGAACACTAAATTCCAGAGAAAAACCCTGTAGCTTAGTCCTAGATTCACAGGCTTGAAAATTTTCTGCACCCTATATGCATGGTTGTGGATGTCTAACTGGCAATCTGCGTGCCACTTGCGAGTTGCTGAAGTGCAACCTGCGAGCTCAAAGTGCTTGCAAGCTGTACAATTGCAATCTGTGTGTGCTCGCGGCTGTCACTGAAGGAGGTTGTGAGCAGAAAGCAGAGGGGTAAAAAATAAAGCCTAGGGTTGAAACTTAGAAACGATTTTCTTCTTCTAACACTGACAGGAAGTATTCTAAGAGACCCTAAATGCAAATAATTTAATTAACTGAATAAACTTGCAGAAACTAGGAGAAGAACAACCCAATAAGAGGAAGAATTCAAAGAATCCTTCCCCAGTGGATTTGGTAGTTTTGTTTGAGGGATTTTGTCAATGCTGAATACATGTTTCCAGTGAGTGGGTTGGAGTCTTGCTGTTTCAAGCTCTCTTTCCAAGTTAATGCTTTATAACTAAAATGAAGGAAAAGGAAGAATAACACTTGTATAGTAGCGGTCCAATTCTTGGTCTTGATCATTGGTGGATTGATCTGAACTCCAGCACAAAGCTCAACTCAATCTTTGCACACCGCAAAACCAGAACACCTTTCTCATTCTTTTACAAGCATTTCACGAAGATATAATAAATCCGAAATCATTAACCTGACTAATATCAGGTGCTTTACCAATCCCAGAAATGAAATACAAATTATACAAAGTGCAAGAGAAATTTGGGTGATGTGCAGCCGGGTGTGGGGAAGAGAGATCTATATTAATAATATTCAAACGTTTACAACAAGAATGATGATTCCTGACCTTTCTGCATAAACTTCTTCACTCAAGTTTGGGTTCCTTCAACCTCCGTCACCATTCAAAACTCTCAGTAGGCAAGGGCTGTGATTCTACCAAAGTAGGGGGACCAAGGATTGACTCAACAAACCGTAAGAGAATAAATGTCAAACTTGGAGAAAGTAGGGGTTTCTCTCAAGAGGAAAGGTACTTAGGGTTTCCTAAACTAGACCATTCATCTACCATTTTGGCTATGTCACAAGGTTCGGGTTCAGGTTCAGGTTCGATTCGAGTTTGAATTTTTTGATGAGGTTTGGATGGTTTTCGTCATAGGTTTGTCTATATACAATTAAATATATATATATAAAGAATTATAACATAAAACATTTAAAAATAAAGTTGTAATGGGTTGGGCCATGGCTAGCAAGCACTGTGCAGGCTGTAAGGATGTAGTGGGCTGGGTTGTGGCTAGCCTGCACTGCACAGGCTGTAACGATGTTGTGGGTTAGGCCATGGCTAGCACTCAGGCTGCAGCAGCTCGAGCTCAGTGTCGGCGGCTCGAGTTCAGTCACTAGTGTCGGCAGTTGCAGGGCGCTTGCAAAGTTGCAAGTTGAAGCTCAGGGGTGTTCTCGGTCGCGAGTCACTCATTGCACTGTCTATTTGCTGCCTGTGGTTGAAAGTAACCCTAACCCGCCGAAATGGTGAAGAAAATCCTGCCCCGAGAATCTAAAAATACGTGCCAAATTTTTGTTTGGGGTTCAATTTTTTCAGGTTCGGTGAACCTGATAGGCGAACCGGTTTGCCTTTCAGGTTTGACATGAGGTTTGGCTATCAGGTTCGCCAAACTTGAACGAATTTTTGAAATGTTTTTAGGTTCGCCGAATTCTGAACTTGGAGGTTCAGTTTCGGCAAACCCTGTGACATAGCATTTAGGTGTATTCTCTATTTCTATGCTTGTGAGTTGGTTTAGGTTGTTGGGGCTCAAGATTTATAAGCTTATAATGCCCCTTAAATCTCGTAAGGTCATGGATGACCAAATTGATCTATTAACACAAAAACACAAGCCCATAATAGGGAGCATTTATGCAACTTGAACCATTTAAGGCAGTAACAGCTATCAAGTGGAACTGCATCTCTCTCTGCTAATCACACAACAGTGCAGGCACAGGACATGGTGAAGAACTCAGACTGAAATCTTGAAAACGTGCTACATACCCAATGTGGATAATAAGGGCCTGAGACAACAAGCCTTAGGTAGAAGAACCAGATACTTCTGTTTGAGAATCAAAATGTCCTGAAGACAGTTTGCAGAAGAGATGACTATTGAAATGGTATAAGGTGTTTTCCTGAATATTTTTTGCCAGTAAAACTTTGAAATCAGAAAAAAATAATTTTTTAAGTTATTAGTAGAGACTGTTTCTGAAATTTCAGTGGTTTTTTATTCCTGAAAGAAAATAGGCAGAAATAGAAGTTGTATTCTTTTATTTCCAATTTTTAATTTCTTTTTGTGGAAATTCCTCTAGAAAATTTCAATGGCCTCAATTTTGATACATGAAAGGTGAAAATTCAAATGCAATTAACGTACAAGAACTTATGGGGTGTTGTCAAGGGGACTGAAACAGAGCCCACACAGCCCAATAAACTTAGTGAGTGATAGAGTAGAGGTGGCAAAGGCAAGACAATTATTGGACTCTGAACTGCATCATGTTGACCTGGACAATCTTCCAAAAAAATATGGAAAGAGTTAAACAAGCGGTTTGGGTCAAAAGCATTAGAACACAGTTCTCTTTGAAACTTCGACTATTTAGGTTCAAAATGACTTAGGTAGTAAATATGTTAAATCACATAAATGAATTAAGTGCATTAATAAAACAGTTAACTGAAGTAGCTGTGAAGGTTGAAGCAGATGATGCAAAAGCTATTTTGTATAATAGTTTGCCTTCAAAACACAACAATGTAGTATTCAATGTAGTATTTAATTTTAGTTAACTGTTTTCACAATGATTAGATGATATGATATCATCTTTATTATCTAAAGAAAAACGAGTAGATGAAGAGCAGGGCAAAGAGGAGATGGGCTTTTTTAATGGAATCAGCAAATGGGAAAGCGGCAGTAACAGTATCAACAAAGGAGGAAACAGGTGCTATTATAGTAATAAACTAGGCCATTCTACCGGGGACTACAAAATACATTGTATAAATGTACTTAAAGACAAGGAAAAAAAGAAGGAAGCTTGTAATATGGCTATAGATTCAGATTTAGGTGAAGATTCAGATTATGAATATTTGAAGATTCCAAGGAAGAGAATGTTGATAAATTTTCTTGACGACTACTTGTTTTGATTGACAACTTAGCAACATAAACTTCCGATAAGGAGAACTGGGTAAGGCAAAAAGAGGGTGGTGGCAGTCTGTCTAGGGGTATCAATTGGATAAGAGAGGGTGATGTGAACCAGATTGAGCACCTACAAAAGTCTCAGAACTGGAGCAACATTGTGTTGTTGAAGATTCAATAAGGATGCCTTTCAGGCATCATACTTGAGTTGTTGTCATGAATTTTGAATTCAAGGGGAAATTAAAATTTTTGTAGTTCGTGTTAAAGTGGGGTATTAGTATAAGTAACACTCATTAAAATGTTAGGAATCCAAAGTCTTAGTAATATGAAATAAAGTTTAAGTAGTGGGGGAGGAGTGGGGGTCATAAGTCCTAATGACTACATTAGTTATAACTTATAGGTTGATTATAGGTGTTATGGTTGAATAATGGACTACACAGCGTATAAAAGAATATCATGATGATTGCTCTCCATGTCCATTAATAAAATATTTATTTCTATATCTTTCTACTCTTTGATGAATGTTGGCTAAGTCACAAGGTTTTCCGAACTTCAACCTTGAGATTCGAAGTTCGGTGAACCTGAAAAAAATTGAAATTTGATGAGGTTTGTTGAACTCGATAGGAAAACCTCATTCTGACCCTCAAGGCAAACTTGATGAGACTTCAAACCCCAAGCGAGCATCAAGGGCAGGTTTCAATTTTAATTTTTTTTATTACTTTTTTAGAAAGTTTAAAAATGTATGGAGTAAAAAACCTAACCCTATTAGGTTAAAAACCATATTCAAGAAAATGAAAGAAACATTTTTTTTACATTGTTGGAAGATCTTGTTTATGTGTACAGTAATTTGCAATTGGCCTTAGTAGTGGTGAAAAGATTCATTTGGTTCCTCTCACCCATTGTGTGCACCTATTTTGAGTGCAGAAGAAGATGATCTTGGCACTGATGGTGACATTGGTGATAATCCTAGTGATGATAGAGTTCCACTGATTAATGAATACAATGATCAAAATTCTAGTGCCTTTACTCCTCCATGTGCTCTTGACGATTTAGAGCTTTATGATGTTACAAGTAGGCCACAAGAATAGAAATTCTGATTATGTTTTAAATTTTGTGAAACGATTTCACGGATTATAACTATTGACATTATGGATTTCCTTTTAAACTTTGAAATTTGAAGACTATGTTGTACTTCATTTTGTAATTTTCAATTGCATGATGCCTTATGTGTTCAAATTTTGATCATGCTTTAAATTTTGTGAATATTTTTAGGGATTATAAGTATTCCACATTATGGACATCCTTTCAAATTTTGAAGTTTGAAGAATATCAATATTCCACCAAGTTTCTGGGACGCTGGAGCGCGGGAGTGGGGAAACGCACATTGGGGACGTGTGGAAACCACCCCAAATCTTAAGAAAATTTAGGGAATGAGGGGACGTCAATGTCTTTAAAATAATTAAAAATCTATAATCTATATAAATCCCAACATATTAACATATAAATTTCTCATCCCATCACCGTTTACATGCTAAAACTTGAAAGTAAATAGTAAATTCATCATAGTAAACACGGTTGTCAATTCATCATTGATTCATGAACCATTTTGATTTATCATTTGAGTATTTGAATTTGACATTGATAAATTCTAAATTTATATTACATGGACATCTTCCATTATAAATTTGACCTATAAACATAAATAGTAAACGAAAATTTCAAATATTAAAATCGTAAAACTGAATCATAGACATGTCACATGCACCAAGGAGATACTTCCATGGACTGGTCCTCCCCATGCATCCACTGCGTGAAGCCATCAAGATTATCAATGGGAGTGTCAGTATCCGAGTCAGATGGCACACCAACTAAACCATGCTTTTAAAAAAAAATTGAAAATCGTGTGGGGGTGTCTCGGTGTCCCCCTTTTCGCAAGGGGACGCCCAAACACCCCCATCTCTCTGGGACGTTCCTTTTGTGTTTCCTCAAGTTTGCGAGAAAAGGGGACGTGGGGAAACGTTTCGCAGGGAGTCCCCAAGCCTCTGGGGCGTGGGAAACGAGGGGAGCGCGCCCCCAACCGTAGGAGACGTGTCCCCGTGGAACACCGAGAATATGTTCAACTACTTTTTGCAATTTGCATGTGGATTGTATGCTTAAGTTCTAATAAAAGGATTGATGATTGGATTTTATCATGATTAAGTTACTCATGAGTCATATATGTTTATTGATGATGATTTATAATTATTTTATGTTATATTCCATTTTAAAGGGCATACATACATACATACATACATACATGCGGTCCTAATGGCAAACCTTATCCGAACCTCTTTGGAAAATTTGAACACCAATCGAGCCAAACCGAAACGCGAGCCCGAACCTTGTCACTGAGACCAGAGTTTAACAATGGGAGACTGCTAGCTTATACAAGCAGCAGGTTACTAATCTGAGAGTGAATGTTCTTTGGTTTACTATTGATTAAATTTGTAACCAGAAGGGAGTTCTGTTGGTTGCAGAAATCAGGGAAGCCATTTTCCAAACTGATTCTTAGATCTTGATTGAGGGTGTCTAACTTAATCATGCATCTGGAGGTTTCTCTAACCCACTATGGTTTGGAGTTGCTGTCTCCTCTTCATATGCATTCCTACTCCTACCTGTCCTGTCCTTTTGATGCTTCTACTTTTCCTGTTTTTTGATGCTCCATCATACTCGATGAGATAAAAACCTAAAGAATTGCTTGTTTGATAAAATTTTTTGGCACTGGATTTCTGCTTTCCACCTCTTCTGATGGTGGAATCCATGAAATAGTTAATCAAACACTTGTACAAAAAGGTTTTAAAGTAGTCCTGCTTAAAGAGTGTATCTGCAAAGTTTGCCTTCTCTGCTCTGTTGTGCCAGTTGTTTCTCTATAGACTATGAGAGGCCTTAAAATGAGAGTTTATGAGTTTTTCAAAGTAGTTGCATTTTTCAATGAGTGAATTTCACGAGTACTGGAGTTCTTGCTGAGAAGTGGACAACAATAAATTTTTGACGTCATCCTCAGTATCCCTGCTATCTTCTTTTTATCTTCCACTTGCATTACTCAAAAACCATGTTCTTCTCTAATGGTTATATTAGTCTCAATATTCCTCTTCGGCAAGGTCACATGAAACTTTTGACCATCTCCATTTCTTGCCCACAATCATTTTGGAAATTGAAATGTGAATTATTTTTTCAATATATATATTTTTAAAATTATTTCAATGCATTGTCTCTGTCTTGGTGTCACCCTTTTCCTGAGGGGACGCCCAAACACCCCCATCTCTCTGGGGTGTTCCTTTTGTGTTCCCTCAAGTTTGCAAGAAAAGGGGACGTGGGGAAACATTTCCCAAGGAGTCCCCAAGCTCCCAGGGCATGGGAAACGAGGGGAGCATGCCCCCAACTCTAGGAGAATCGTCCCCATGGAACACTAACATTATGTTCAACTACTTTTTGCAATTTGCATGTGCATTGTATGCTTAAGTTTTAATAAAAGGATTGATGATTGAATTTTATCATGATTAAGTTACTTATGAGTCATATATGTTTATCGATCATGATTCTTACTCATATGTTTATTGATTTTGATTTCTAATTATTTTATGTTATATTCCATTTTAAAGAGCATACATACATGCGGTCCTAATGGCAAACCTCATCCCAATCTCATTGGAAAATTTGAACTCCAATCGAACCAAACTGAAACTCGAACCCAAACCTTGTGACTGATACCAGAGTTAAACAATAGGAGACTGCTGATTTATACAAGCAGCAGGTTACTAATCTCAGAGTGAATGTTCTTTGGTTTACTATTGATTAAATTTGTAACCAGAAGGGAGATCTGTTGGATGCAGAAATCAGGGAAGCCATTCTCCAAATTGATTTTTAGATCTTGATTGAGAGTGTCTAACTTAATCTTGCATCTGGATGTTTCTCTAACCCAATATGGTTTGGAATTGCTGTCTCCTCTTCATATGCATTCCTACTCCTACCTGTACTGTCCTTTTGATGCTCCTCCTACTTTTCCTGTTTTTTGATGCTCCATCATACTTGATGAGATAAAAACCTAAAGGATTGCTCGTTTGATAAAATTTTCCGACACTGGGTTTTGCTTTCCACCTCTTCTGATGGTGGAAGCCATGAAATAGTTAATCAAACACTTGTACAAATAGGTTTCAAAGTAGTACTGCTTAAAGAGTGCACTTGCAAATTCAAAATTGTTTCTCTGCTCTGTTGTGCCAATTGTTTCTCTATGGACTATGAGAGGCCTTCAAATGAGGGTTTATGATTTTTTCAAATTTAATGCATTTTTCAATGAGTGAATTTCACGAGTACTGGAGTTCTTGCTGAGAAGTGGACAACAATAATTTTTTGACATCATCCTCACTATCCCTACTATCTTCTTTTTATCTTCCACTTGCATTACTCAAAAACCATGTTCTTCTCCAATGGTTATATTAGTCTCAATATTCCTCTTCGACAAGTCATAGGAAACTTTTGACCACCTCCATTTCTTGCCCACAATCATTTTAGAAATTGAAATGTGAATTAGTTTTTGAATATATATTTTTTAAAATTATTTCCAGTGAAGCACCACTCGTGAGAGACTCGCGAGTTGACTATCGGGCCGAGTAATCGCTAGAGACTCGGGAAGCACTCGTGCAATCTGGTGGACTCGCTGAAAATCGTTGGCTCGGTTGGACTTGACCCAAACTCGAGATGGAACTCGCTCGGACTCGGCTGTGAAAGGGAAAACACGCCGCCTGCTGACCCAGATAACTTGATAATATATTATTTCGTGTAATTTTAATATAAATAACACACATTACAACGAGAGGAAACAATATATGGAAATGAGATTTATACATCGAAATCGGGAGGGTAAATTATTAGGATCTCACTACAGCTAGTGGAACACCAGAACGAAAAGGAGCCAATTACCAGGCCCTTGAAATGAGAATAAGATGCTCCAGCTCCTGGGAAAGGGCAGAGGCGGCAACGGTAATCTACTAACGCCCAAAGAAAGATTAGACGACTCGCTAAAGAAGGTGAAACTGGACAATTCGATTTTCCCGGCTCCATTAATCTCTCCATCTCCTTCATTTTAATTTTTAACATTAGATGTATTATTTGTCTAAATTTTCTTGGTAACTTGTTTCTCGGAAGTGACTAGAATTTATTAATTAGAAGGTTATTACGAATTACAATGAAAATGTTTATATTTATAATATTTCCTTTAATATGGGTGGTTGTAATTGTAATTGTTTGTATTTTTATAAAACATATTTATAGATGTATTTATATAGGATTTCAAAATGGTTTTCATGTTAATATAAATCAAATTAAAATTAATGTGGGTTGTGGTCAAACCAAATTTAAATGTAAAGAAAACTTTTTTTTCTTTCAAATTAAATAAAAAATAACACATATATCTTTACACTAGACAGTATTGAAAAAAATTCTACATGTATTTTAATGTAAACCCCTGAGTAATATTCCAAAATCCAAACTCCCTTTTTTTACATAATTTTTTTTAATGTGCCCAAAATTTACCATATTTTAAGTTTTTATTTATTTGCCGAGTCTTGCCGAGTCTTTCCCGAGTCTTTCCTGAGTCGGCGAGTCATATGCTAGCCGAGTCTTTGCCGAGTCCGAGTCATGCAAGATTGATTATTTCAATGCAATGTCTTTGTCTTAGTGTCCCTCTTTTTGTGAGGGGCGCCCAAACACCCCCATCTCTCCGAGACGTTTCTTTTGTGTTTCCTCAAGTTTGTGAGAAGGGGACGTGGGGAAACATTTCCCAAGGAGTCCCCAAGCCCTTGGGGCATGGGAAACGAGGGGAGTGCACCCCCAACCCTAGACGACGTGTCCCCATGGAACACTAAGAATATGTTCAACTACTTTTTGCAATTTGCATGTGCATTGTATGCTTAAGTTTTAATGAAAGGTTTGATGGTTGGATTTTATCATGATTAAGTTACTCATGGTCATATATGTTTATCGATCACGATTCTTACTCATATATGTTTATTGATGTTGATTTCTAACTATTTTATGTTATGTTCAAAGCCATTGAATTATGATAAAAAACTTAAGAGTTATGATTCAAGAAGATATCATAGCTGTTACAAAAGGCAAGCAGATAGTTGTTCCAAGTGCAAGTGCTCTTATAGCTATGATTAATGAACAAATTTAAGATGTGTTTAAAATTGGAATAGGTGAATGCCTATTTTGATCTGCCCTTTATCTTGCTAAAAATAGTAGGTTTAAGATAAGGTAAGATAGACAATTTTGAGAGAATAACGTATTGAATTCATAAGTCAGTAGATCTATGGTGAATTCCCCAATCAAAACTTAATCCAACCATGGTCCATAATAGAAACAACATAAATATAAAAGCACTATGATGTTGAACTTAAGAAATACAAACCCATATGATAGTGTCCTTGAGCAAGAGACCAACCACCAAAACACAAGTAGAGTGAAAATTTCAGAGGTGTGCAACACCCCTTTGTCACATATGCATTAGTGTTAGGGGGCATACTCAAGTTATAGTGTAGGCATGGGACATACTTGTGATGGCCACACGAGTGGGTTCTAACCCTCCACAATAGTATTAGTATTAGATTATGTAGGTTTATATTAATAGTATTTATGGGCGTGGGATTCATAGGAATATAAGTATATAACATAACAAATTAAGATAAATAAACCATGGCTTAGGTTAAAGGAGGGGTTATTAAGGGAAAATAATAAAACATGTAATTATGATCTATGCATCTATTTAGGGGAATTTTGCATGGGGATTATTGCATGTGGACATGTGTCCATCCTAGGGGAACTTGGAAAAACTTAAATAAGAGGGAGGAGAAGGGGAAAAGGGAAAAGGGTTCTAACTTCTTCTTCCCTCCTCTTTCGGGAGGAGTTCCGTGAGTTGGGAGGGAGATGGAGGTTTGGAGGCTAAAGGTCGAATAGGATTTTGATTATGATGTTCTACTAGCTTGGTATTGTTGAGTGAGGGCTTGGGGGCTCTTAGTCTATGATTGAGGTGTTGGTTGGGAGGAGAGTGGTCCCTCCACATGTGGTTTCTTGAGGAGCTTCTAATGAGTTGATTGACATCCAGTTGGCTTCAAATGTGCAACTGTAAGTCTAACTTACGGGTTTAGGTATGTATTCTTGACTGTCCTTTTGATTATGGTATTTCCTTTTAATTGATAATTACTGGTTTTTTGTTAAGTTTCTCAGTTAAAATTGTTACTGTGAACATCTACCATAACTTGATTGTATTATTTAGTATATTACTCTTGTAGACAATATATCCCTTATTTGGAACCCTAGGATGTCCATCAACTCATTATTAGCTCCTCAAGAAATCACATGTGGGGGGGTTGCTCTCTTCCCAACCAACCCCTTAGTCATAGATTAAGAACCCCTGGGCCCTCACTCAGCAATACCAAGCCAACCGAACATCATAATCGGAATCCTATTCTACCCTTAGCCTCCAAACCTCCATCTCCCTCTCACCTCACAAAATTCGTTTCGAAAGAGGAGGGAAGAAGAACCCCTTTCCCCTTCTTCCTCTTATTTAAGCTTTTCTAAGCTCCCCTAGGATGGACACATGCCCACATGCAATAATCCCCATGCAAAATTCCATTAAATAGATAAATAGATCATAAGTACATGTTCTATTATTTCCCCCCTTAATATAACCTTTCTTTAACCTAAGCCATGATTAATTTATCTTAATTTGTTAAGTTATATACTCATATTTCTATGAATCTCATGCTCATAAAACACTATTAATATTTTTTTTTGACTAGGGGAATCTACAACTAGGGATCGGGCTGGTACTCGCGTGACGCAGGGTTCAAGGATCCAATCTTGCTACCACTATAACCCTAGGTGCATCCACAGGGCTCGAACCATGGCGTACATGCAAGTTTGGGGGATTTGAACATGAGACCTTCCATTTACAACATTTCAACTTTACCACTTGCTCTGCCCCCATGGGCATAAAACACTATTAATATAACCAACATAATCGAATACTATTTTGCAGGGATAAGACCCATTTGTGTGGCCATCACGAGTATGTCCAATGCCTATACTATAACCCGAGTATGCACCGTAACACTAATACATATGTGATGTAGGGGTGTTACAAAGTGCCCTTCGGCATTTATCACATTTCCACATGAATGAGTGAGATAGTACAAATGAGGAGTGCATATGTGTATTTATATTAGTGTAGTTTGACTTGGCCAAGACTCCTGAGTCTTGTTGAGTCTTAGCTACACCTAGTACTCACCTCATACTTGTCCCTGTACTTGCCAAGACTTAGCCAAACTCACCAATACTTGCCCAAACTTGCCCAAACTATATTTTGAGTATTTTTTGTATTTACTGAGTCTTTCTCGAGTGTTTGCTGAGTCTTTCTTGAGTCACCTAGTTGTGCAGAGTCATATGCTAGCCAAGTCTTTGTCGAGTTTGAGTGGGACAACTTTGATTTATACACATTCCTTAGGGTTAGGGCACTAGTCCTAATAGGGTCACTAGTGTGGCTTACTCAAATATAGATGAAAGACAATAAAGGGGTTGAATACCAAATAAGTCCATCCCATTAAGGGCATTGATACCCTAATAAGCACATGGCCACAAGTGAAGATTAGCTATAAAATATCAACGACCCCCTTACGTTGAACAGGGGGCCATAGAGACAACATTATATCCATTGGTCATGAGAGTAGATCATCATAACATCCACAATAATGTTGAGTTGGGGTCATATTTGTTAGGTAGAGGGCCACTTGCAATAAGGGTCCATGATGGGGGTGACCTTGATTGTTGAGAAGGTGGAGTAAGAAAATCAACATTGGTAAGAGGAGCCATAGCCCACTTGGGTAAAGATGGAAACAATGAAGTAGTAGGATCATCATCATCCAACTGTGACATGTTTGAGCATAATTAGATATTATTGGAGGGAGAGGGATCACTATCATCAAAGGGCCCCATCACTTTGTTGCACATCTGGAGAGAGCTCATCACTAGGTTGCTCATCAAGAGAGAGTGAGGGATCGTCACTAGTTTGCTCATCTTAAGAGGGCTCATCACTAGACTGCTCATTGAAAGAGGGCTCATCATTGAATTGCTCATCATCTCTAGGTTGCATATTCTTGGTAAAAAGGAGAGGGACTTGATGAACAAGTAGTCCCATAAGTCCCCAGAGACTGTGCAATAAGTGCAGAAGAGGAGCTCAGAGAAGTACCCATGGGTGGAGTTATACTTAAATAAGAGGTAGGAGTCATCGAGAGGTAACTTAGTGAGAGAAGAAGAGGCATGTTCCCTAGGTACATGCTGATAATCATCATTAGTCATCATTGGAAAGAAGTGACGAAAGAGAACTCGTTGGACTATGAGGAAAAAGTTCATCGAAGATAACCTCATGATGCTTAGTCACATTATGAGTAGTGGGGTCATATAGAGGGTACCCTTGATAGGATTCAATATAGACAATTATAGTTTGGTGAGGATTATATGGAAAAGTGATATATCACGCTTTCCATGAGGCAAGTGGACCCATGCACATCATCCAAAAATCTTCAAATGTCAAATAGAGGGCTAATGCCCATGCAAGTGATTGTAAGGAATTATACCTGGAGTTACATGAGGTGTGTGGTTGATGATAAAATACTGCACAAATAATTGTGTCTCTCCAAAAATTAAGCTTCATGTTCTGAGAATGAATCATACAACGTGCCATTCCCATGGTAGCCCTATTCTTGTGCTCAACCACACCATTTTATTGAGGAGTATAAGGGACAACCTTCTACCAAGATGAGAACAAAGAAACTACTAAAAAACATTACCAATATGTTCACCTCCCCCATCATAGTGGGGACACTTAATATTTTGCTTACATTTTGCTTCAACAATAGTTTTGAATTACTGGAATTTGCCAAGCACCTCATCCTTGGATTTAATGGTGTAGACCCATAGAAATTGAGAATAATCATCAATAAAAGTAAGGAAACCTTGGATCCCCCAAGTGAAGTGGCCATGCGACCACGAATATCATTGTGTATCAACTGAAGGGGTTAGGATTGTAAATTTTCCTTTGAAATCCAAACTAGGGCTAAACAATATATTTAATTTGTTATTGGAAACCACACATGAGTTTCATTTACTAGTATTGCAACGAAAATAAAATACTGACAAATATTCACAACATCACATAAAATATGGACATAGTATTTTGGGTATGGAAACCCTTGGATAAAACCCAAGATGGGAAAACCGGTGCAACAGTCGGATATAGAATTTATATTATGAAGATTTGGAACTTTTACAACTAGCAGATAAATCACCCAACTTGGCGAAATGAATCTCTGTTGAAACACTGGACAAGTCCAACAACCCAACACACCCCCAACGTAGTAGTACGGCCCTGCGTCAGCACTACGACCTTCTCTGCGTAGTTGTACGGATCTGTATGACGCTGACGTTAGCCTGTACGTATTTCGTACGGTTGTACAACTGCCTCTTGCCGAATGGTACGACTGCCCTTTACATGCTTCTGTACAACGTCTAGCTCGGCCTTGAACCTCGGTGAATCTGTTGGGTAGATGCTCCTCCGTCTTTTTAGTAAATTCTTCCGTCCGACTTCTCTCTGTTTGTATCTCACCTTTGTATGTGTCCTCTCCACCAAATCTCCATTTAACTCAATGGCTAAGCAAAAACCCTAACCCTCACTATGGATCAATGGATGTGATCCTCTGGTGAGATCAATGGCCAAGATTAGATTAGCCATCGCTTAAATATTTCATTTTTCACTTTATTAAAGGGATTCCATTAAGTCAAAATCAAATTAGAAGAATTAAAGTATTTTCCTAAGTCAAAACTTAGGAAAGTCACTTTAATATATTTGGCTTCCTGTTTAATGTCTTTCTAGCATGCAAGGACACATGCAATGCTAGAAGACCTTCCTTGTTGCCACTTTCTAACAAGGACACCACCTTGAGTTGTCCTTCGGAAAGGTCTCTTGATGGTGCTTACCCATCACATATCCCTCGTAAACACCTCTGGGAGGGTTGATCTCTGGAAGCCCCTCAGCTAGGCAGAAATGACTCACGTGCCATGATCCATAGTTGGTGCAATTGAGATGTAAGTGCCATAGCTTACTGTCATCATTTGCATTGGTGACCAATCACCATTGCAGTGGATTTTTTTGAAGTAAGAGGTGTAGAATACTTACCCAGTCTGTACATATGTTCAGATTTATCACAATATTCAGAAGCAACAACTTTGAACCTGTCCTCGATGTCTTTAAAAACCCATCTGTCTGGCAAGAATTTCACCTTTTAATTGGTGTGAGTAATGCGGTAGATAGAGAGAAGGTTTGGTTCTCACTCTAGGAACATGGAGAACATCTTTGTATTGAAAATTATTGCTTTGAAGTTTTGAACAGTACCGCAACTAGAGATTGGGAGAGATGAGTTACTTGCTCACCTTTATGTTGATCACTGTAATTGGAGAGGAGGTGTCAGCACCTTGTCATATGTCTAGTAGCCCCAGAATCTGCAATCCATTATTGAGTAGAAGTTGAGGACCATAGAGCAGTTTGCACAACTAAATGTGCATAGTTTACCAGTGTTGACTTTAAATAAAGCATTATTTCCAGCTGTTTATTGAGCAATATCTTCAATCTTTTGAAGATTTTTTGAGACAATTTTTTAAGGCAAGTCCCTCCTTTTGACGATAAGAGCACATTGACCTCTTCTTATTTGAGAATCTGGAAGTGTCCTCTGGAGACTCGTGCATACATGAGGTAGTAGCCTTAGAATGGGCATGCTCCTGAGGGGATAGTTCTCCCAA
Organism: Pseudotsuga menziesii; assembly: GCA_001517045.1. Taxonomy (NCBI): domain Eukaryota; kingdom Viridiplantae; phylum Streptophyta; class Pinopsida; order Pinales; family Pinaceae; genus Pseudotsuga; species Pseudotsuga menziesii. Next base: position 350,433 of record LPNX011088030.1, read on the forward strand.
GTTCCTCAAGGTGAGTTGGTGTTGGATGAGATCAGAAAGGACATCTTCCAGAGTGGGGGAAGCATGTTTTGGAATAAAGAGGAATGCTATAATAAATGATAGCAACGTTTTTGAATGCAAGAGAGATTATAAGTGTACTCAATGGTAGCAGAATCTGCCATCTTGAGGTTTGAGAGCTTCAAGTCTATTGACTTGAGTAGTGTTCACTGCATCAAATAAGGTGGAAGGAATCCCAAATCTGTTTGTACCTTTGTTGCCTTTTGTGTTAAAGAAGAGCTGTCACCTGATCAGCTTAGAAGTGATAGTTAGCACTTTTAAGACAAGGAAAGGGCCATTTTCCATCCATGGATAGCACAATACTAGTGCAGATCTTCAGCAAAATTTGGCTGAAACAAGGAAAAAATAGTGTGTGCTGTCATTAAATAGCACACAGAATCACAGCAGCTTCATTAAATTCGCTGAAAAACCAAGAAAGCATGCCAAGAAGGGGTGCACTGGTGAAGGAAAGAGGGTATAAAACCCCTAAAAACAACTTGCTGTCCCATAAAAGAGTGCTGGAAACTCTAGTTCCATGTCTGAAACAGCCCTAAGGGCCTGTAAAAACCCTAATTTCAGTTTTGAAACAGCCTTAAAAAGTGCTGGATTGCGGAAGAAAAATCCACACTATTTCTGATACCATGTTGAATTCATAAGCTTGTGGATCTATGGTGAATTCTCCAATAAAAACCCATTCCAACCATAACAGAAACAACAGAAATATAACACCACTATAATGATGAACTTAAGATAAACAAACCCATACCATAGTGTGTTTGAGCAAGATAAGATAATTTTATTAATGTCCAATGAATGACCACTAAAGCACAGAGAAAATTTCAGAAGTTCCTTGGGCCTTTATCAAATAACCAGATGAATAAGTGAGATAATACAAATGAGGGTGACTGTGTTAAAGATAGTGCAGCTGCGAGACCCATTCTCATGGAGGATGGTACCCTAGTTAGTTAACTAGGGCAGAGTAAGACACTAGAAGGTACCCTAGGGCCCCCAATAGTCATTGGGTTCTTGGTCTAGGACCAAGCAGGTTGATGCCATGGCAAAGTCCCTAACATGTATTTAGGGTCCCTATATGCCTCTAGGGTTCTTGGTTTGGGACCAAGTAGTTTCTTGGTCTGGTACCAAGCAGATCCTGTAGGTTGAGCCAGAGACTTATTGGTTTGGGACCAGGCAGTTTCTTGGTCTGGGACCAAGCAGTTCCTGCAAGTACATTCTTGGTTAGTAAACCAGGGGGATCTTGGTCAATTTGACCAAGATGATGATGTGTGATGTCATTCTCCTAATCGGTTATTGCTAGGTTGTTTCTCAAGGGACTGGCCACGCCTTGATGATGTCACTAGCACTTAACCCTTAGGAGCAATATTGAGGACCAAAGGATCACATCATCCAATTTAGATTTTCCTTATACAATGATGATAAAAATATATGGAACACATGTGACAATATACCTTGAGAGAGAAAATGTTAAAGTCCGTGGTCTTGTTGGCCTCGTGGGTAAAAGGGGTTGTTTCCCTACCTATATGGTACACCTTGGTCTTGTGGGTAAGGGGGTTGCCTTACCACCTTGTTGTGACCCCCCTATTTGACTTGTGGTCTTTTATCTTCCTATTGGTCCTGACTCCTAGTGCCCTTATTGTTTGTGGTACCTTGACCCCTTTGCCATTATGGCTTAACCTTATTGTGTGACCTTATGATCTTTGGTACCCTAAAGTCAAGTCAACTTTATTTTATGTTTTATTTTGGTAATCATCCTAAAACCTAGGGATGCCTAAGTGACCTTTCTAGAAGGCTTGTTAAGATTATAAATTAAGTTTCACTTCTCCATTTCTAGTGAGCATCCTGACATGAGAAGAAGTTGAGATCTGATCCTTGCTTGTTTGTGCCTGACGCTTAGGGTTACTGCTGCTTTAAGTGGATGGTTTGGTTCTTGCGGTTTCTTTCTCCTTGTGGATTGAACTGTGACTGTTTGTGACCTTTCTTGAGTAGGACATGATTGTTTGTGATCCCTCTCGAGTAGGACGATACTGTTTGGGGATGTTTGTGGCATTCCTCTAGCTAGCCGTGACTGTAATAATCTTCTTTCTAGCTGGCCATGGACTGTATAAGCCCTCTAGGGCTGGGCTGTGGACTGTGGTGGCTATTCTAACTGGGCCGTGGACTGTTTGACCTTCCTTCTGCTAGGTTGTAATTGTTGTGTGACCACTAGAAGTTGGGATGTACCTTCCTACTGTTGCAGACCTGTATCGTGATCATCTTTGGGGCTGCCTATGTAAATCTTCTTCTGCTTGCTGCCTCTAAGGGGTCTTCAATCTTGGTGTTTGAGATATCTTGTTTGCTACTGTATGCGTTCAACCTAAAACTACAACACTCTAACCCTCTCCCTCTCAAGGTATGTCTTCTGTTGCTTTTGCCAGCTTGTCAGTACAGTGACAAGAGCTGATTCCAAAGGTGTTTGAGTATAAGGCAGATCCAAACCAGATCTAAACTAACATTGTTACTGCTTGTTATTTACTGCTAATTAGTTTGTTTTGTATTGCTATTGTTTATGTTCTGTACACTGCAATTGATAAATCATCTCAAGGACCCACCTTAACACAATGACCATTGGAGTATTAAAGTTGAAAGAGATGAAAATTATGTTTTGAATTTGTTACAACATTACTGTTTTTAATCTAGCTTTGTTTTAGTTTTGTTTTATGCATTAAAGTATAAAATTTTTCAATTTTTTCATATCAAACCCTAAATTTCAACAGACTAGGCCGACCTAGTCAAATATATATCAAATACAATAAATGGGTTGAACACCTAATAAGTTGGTTCATTAAGGGCTTCAATACCCCAATAGAAGGTCGACACATGGCCACAAGTGAAGATTAGTTGTAAAATCTCAGCATAACAATGGTTGGGATTGTTTCATGGTTTATGGCAAGTTTCAAAGATGTTCATTGGAAAGGAACACAAAGGATTCTAAGGTCTGTGAAGGGTAACTACATTATGGACTTGCATTTGTGAAGGGTGATAACTTCAACTTGGTCGGGCACATAGATTTAGATCGAGGAAGTTGCATATATGAAAGAAAATCTACCGTATGTTACTCATTCATTGTGGGATTTGGAGTAAATTCGTAGGCTAGTAAGGAACAACCTGTTATCTACTAAGTTGCACTTAGGTGGATTTCCAGTGAGCAATCAAAGACTTGAACAAATCAATTGTTCATCACATGTGTTTTGAGATCCCTCAAGCCAATCAGTGCCGCTTTCTTTTTTATTTTTTATTTTTTACATGTTCATACCCCGCGGGGAATTGTAATAAATGACTTAGCATGATGAAATTATGTAAAAGGTTCGGCTTTACTAGGACTCAGTCATCAATAGTTTACTTTAGGGTGTTTTTTCCTTGAGAATTATATGTCATTTTTTAATGACTTATAATTTTCGAGTTTTTCACCCGCTCCTCCAAAGCTAGAGTAAATGTCTTGGTGGTTAGGCCTTAGGAGGTTATTAAAACCCGTGTTAATGTATATTACCATGCTAATCATTGTTTTTGAGTCATATGAACATGTTCCAAGTCCCCCATAGGTTTTTTTAATTTCCAGAAAGAATATATATATATATATATATATATATATATATTTTCTTCGTTTTTCCAGGCTTTTTTTTAAAGTTGATTAAAAATATTCAAAAGGGCATAAAAGTGTGGTCTAGGGGCATAATTTGCCATGGGGGTGCTTGTTTTCTAACTCAGAGCACCCACTTAACCCCTAAACCCACTTTCTTAAGTTTTCAAGTAATTATTTATCTCCAAAATTAATTATTACTTGAAAATGGTAAAAAAGACCAAAAAGTAGATAAAGTGAAAAATTCGACGACTCATAAAATAAATGAAACATGCCAAAAGTGAATTTTATGAGTTGGCAAAGTAAAGTGGAAACATTCCTAAGGTTTCTAAAACATTTTGGAGTGTTCTTCTTGGCAAATAAAGGCAAGTCGATTTTGCTAAGTCAAGTGGAGCACATCTCTCAAGAAAAAGATGGAAATTTATGAGGATAATAGCACGTGTTGAGTTATGAATTGGAAGTTGGCATATTGTTTGCCTTTGCCATCCTTTAGCCAACCCATATCCATCTCATGCCATTTCAAGAAAAGCACTCTCTCTTGGGCAAGTGCGCCCCCCTCTCTTTGTCATATTTTCTATGTAAGCAAGGCATTGCTCCATTGTTTCAGGGTGGAAGCAAGGAACCTATGCTCCTGTAATGTATTGTTGCTCTATATTTTGAATAAAGTTGAGACTTCGGAGGTCCGAATTGTGCAAGAGTATCATGAATGTGAATGCCTTGCTAATTCGAGGTGATATTTAGTTAGTTACTGTTTTCCTTTCTTTCAAGTTTGTTGATCTGTCTAGCTTAGAAGGTCATTGTTGGCCATAGAACAAGCATTTGTAGTTTCAAGTTGCTTGCTTATGCTTTTATTATTAGCGATCTAGGAGTAGAAGACTGTAGCCGGTAATACTTATGCTCTCATAATTTATTTTAGTAAAACATACTGGATTTTGATCTCACTTGTGTGAAGGATTTGTAGCTTGCAGGTCATCTCAGGTGAAGGAGCAGTGGGAGCTCGGTTGCATCCCTTTTCTCTTCATACTTTTATTTGGGTTTAACACTTACTGCAATTTCAGGCACCTCTACATCCTCACAAAAATTCAATCCGAAGCTTGAGAACCTCTCTTCTTCTCTTCAAAAAATTACTCTCTTTGGTTACTTTTAGCAAGCAAGCTTAGATTTCTTTTAAAAGAACTTATCATAGATTTCTTAGCTTGTTTATCTTACTAGATCTAAAAGTGCTTTAAATTTGCAATCTTAAGCTTAGATCTAGTTTATGTTCATAGTACTTAAAGTGGCATAAATCTCTATATTTTTCAAAAGTACTAAGTTGTATTTTTAATTTTTTACACTAATCTACTAATTTACAAACAATTAGCTTGCTGGTTTTGCATTTTATTGACAGGACAAGTGGAAGTGTTGGCGAAATTTCAAAGTTTTTAGCCTCTCAAAGCGCCTCCAAATCCTCCCTCTTCAATCCCCTTCTTCCAACAAGCTATTGTAAGCCTTTTTGATCAATTTATAAGGTCAAAAGGAAACCCCTTATTAAATTATCAACATTGTAATAATTTAATAAAAGAGTAAGTTGGATTACGGGTCCCACATCCTCCTTCCCCTATTTTGGGGGAAGCCTTTATCTGTCCTTGAAGTGGTTTGATTTTTTTTAGATTAGATTTGACCACTATAATAATCTTTAGATCAATTAAGTTTATTTTAACTTTACAATTTCAATCAAAGTAATCAAATACTAACTCGACATTTTATTGCGGTAGTAATTAGTTTCATAAGTTTATTTGATGTTTATGTTTACACAAGCACACAATTCGTCCAAAAAGGGCTGTATCTTTTGTACTTTGCTTTTATAAATAGAAATAAACATTTGCCTATTCCGTGTATGCTCTACCCCTTGCAGCTCTGTCTGAGTCTTGGGTATATCAAAAGCGGAATCGTGCATTTATTAATTTTTCACATCTAATTAATCAACTCATATTAATAAAAGTAACCACCCAGAACATTATGAAAATCCAGTGTATCGACTTTGAGAAACAGTGGGCAAATTCTTCAGGGAAAGCAGGAACAACTAGAAAGCAGCCGTGGGGTCTTGTTAGGCTACATCCTTGTTGGTGTCGTGTTGAACGCCCCCCCCACGACTCCATTTAGCCCACATTTTCCTGTGTGGAGCCACTCTTCCCAAATCCGGACATATTCCCAGTACCATTCGGTATATTGGGAATACACTTCCTTTCACTACTCATCATTCTTAATAATTACAATTGACCAAGTACATAGCAAAACATTTTCCCTTTTTCAGCAGCATTCATTGTTTTGTGACTTCATATTGGCACTGGTTTATTTCCTACATTCTCTATTTGCTTACAGTCACGTTGTGATTATCGATATCAATGTTGAAAAAGTCAGCATCGGCAAAAAGTTAGCGAGGGTCCCGAATACAACTTCTCGGCAACATCGACGAAAAATCGGGAAAAATCGACAAAAGTCGGTAAACATTAAAAAATAGAAATACATTCATTTTGTTTAGAATTTTAAACATATAAAGCAACAATAACATCAGAAAAACATATTGGAACATAAATATGAAGAAAGCATTGATATATATCATCATCATGTAGTCATGCCAAATATAGAATGATACATCAAAGTCGATACTGAAACATCATAGTTGTCCAATCAAGGACTCAAAGGTGTATAAAGTTTAAAAAATACAAAATGATATCACATATATAAATGTATCTGAGGAAAACTGGCATCTAACTATCTAATATCAATGCCCTCTTCCCCTTTTATGGGAAAATATCATGGGTCGTTTGTCAGGCCTGCTCCTAGCACTAGTAGCAGCAACAGAAGGCCCTGGCCCTGCATCTAATATCGGACGCTGAGTGATGGATGGAGGACTAGATGTATCAATCGATGCAAAAGGTGATGGTGATGCTAGCACATCACCCTCCATGGTGTCTCCAACAACCTCCTCCCCCTCCTCCTCTTGCCCCTCCTCTAGCCATGTAGGTGACTCCTCCATGATAGGAGTCTCAATCTCCACCCTCCACTTAGACAATTTATCAATATTGTCCAATGAGATGGCGTTTGCATCTGGTTCTTTCTGTATATGTGTCATCCACAAGCGGAGATTGTAATGGACATACACCAAGTCATTAAGATGTGTGAACTCTAGCCTGTAAGAGGGTAATAAAAAAAACTATGACTCTAGAGGGTAATAAATTAATAAATTATAATATCTTAGAGGGTCATAGATTCATAAATTGCATTAAACATTTAAATGCAATTGCTTTGTTGAAATTCTAAGTTCTAAGTTTCTAACCTTCTGCGTCTCTTTGCATGTATTTTTTCAAATACACTCCAATTCTGCTCACATCCTGAAGCTGTACAGGTTTGGCTAAGGATTTTGATGGCAAATTTCCGTAAATTTGGTGTCCTCACACCATAGGTTCGCCACCAAGTGGCTACACCAAAGAAGAAAGAAAGATAACTAAATTACATTTCATTACATTCAACTTTGGAAAACTAAAATAGGAAATAAATATAAATAAATCATAATTCATCTTTCAAATAAAGGTGAAAACTTAAAACGCTCTAATAACTTACCTGGCATGAAATTGTTCCTATCATGAATAGCATCACCAAAGCTAAATACTCCAGTACCATCCCGATACACCCCTCTATCTCGCGATTGACTGCATTGCAAGTCTCATAATCAGGTATCATCCTTTGAATACAAGTGAGGAGCCCCTGCAAAACCTTACCATCAAAATCAAAATTGCATTTGTAGGCAAATGCGGGGTTGAGGAAGAGTCCTGTTGCATGAATGGGTCGATGAAGCATCCTAGTCCATTGACTATCAATCAAATCCCATAACATGTGCCTGTTATGCCCTGGGGTACCCTTTCCCACATAGAAATTTCGAATGGTCTCTATGGCCCTATCCATGGCCTTATATAAATAGCCCATTGCGGGCCTATCACCATCAACAAGTCTCAAAACCCTTACTAAAGGTTCACTCACCGAGCACACTTCCTCCACTCCTTCCCAGAAGGAGTCAGTGTACACCAACTTGGAAATGGTTTTCCCATCCTCTCTCTTGCTATAAGCACAATCACACCACTCATCACAAACAAACATTTGCTTCAACTCAAACTGACATTGAAGCAAAGACTGAAGAGTAATAAATGTGGTGGCAAAACGCATGATTGCAGGATGCTTCAACTCCTTGTTTTTGGTGTGCCTTCTCATGAGACTAAGAACAAAAGCATGGTTGTAAATGAACTTGGGGATGCTCCTAGCTTGATCAATCACCACCTTGATAAAGGGAATTTTCCCCATATCCTCCAACATCAAATCAATGCAATGAGTTGCGCATGTAATCCAAAACAAACAGGGGTACCTATCCATAAGCATTCTGCCAGCAACCACATAATTAGTTGCATTATCTGTAATAACTTGCACACCATTGTGCACCCCAATATCCTGGATGAACCCATCCATCAACTGGCAAAAAAGTGCTGCATCTTTTACATGTGTTGATGCATCAATTGATTTTACAAACGTTGGTACTTCTAGGACAATGTACCAAGAAGTTGATAAGGGTTCTACCCTTACCATCTGTCCACCCATCTGACATGATTGTGCATCCAATGCTCTCCCATGACTGCCTGAACTCTGTCAACCTAGCACCGATGTCCTTCTTTTTTGCTTGAAGGATTGGGCCCCGGAACTCCTCAAAGGTGGCACTTTTATACCCTGGGCCAACTACTGCAATGGCATCACACATCAGCTGCCAAAATGGATTGTAATTAACAATGCTGAGAGGTATTTGACTCCAGTAAAGACACCTGGGTGATGATGCGCGGTATCAGGGGCAGGGAGTTGGCACTGTTTCATTTGAGAGGGAGTCTGGCAAACCCCTTAGTTTTGCTGATGTGTTATATGTTCTAGGACTGACCAAGAACCTTATATTAGTCTTCACTCTGGAGGACAAGGGATATCAGGTGAAGTTCCGTGACCATAGAGTGTATATCAGGCCCAAGGGGTCAGATAGGAGCTTGGATCAGGTGATTGGCAGAAGGAGCGGGAAAGTGTACAGATTACACTTTGAGCTTGCAAAGGCTCTAGTTAGCAGTAGCAGCAGCAGTTAGGGTGAGTTGTGGCATAGGAGGATGGCACACTTACACCATGGAGCACTGAAGCATTTGAGACAGGCAGTCATTGGAGTTCCTCAGGTACAGGAGGAAAAGCATAACCACTGCAAGGGTTGTGCTTTGGGGAAGAACATCAGGAATCCTTTACCACAGAGTGAGCACAAGTCTAAGGAGCCCTTGGACTTGGTGCATTCGGATGTATGCAGACCTATGAGTGTCCATTCGTTCAGTGGTTACAGTTACTGCGTAACCTTCATTGATGACTATTCTACGAAAACCTGGATCTATTTCCTGAAGGCCAAGTCAGAGGTCTTTGAGAGGTTCCGAGAGTTTAAGACTCTTGTGGAGACCCAAATAGGAAAGAAGATTCGAGTGTTGAGGACAGACAACGGGGGTGAGTACACTTCCAATGAGTTCATGGAGTATTGTTTGGCTGAGGGGATCAAGAAGGAGCACAATGTGCCCCATACCCCACAACAGAATGGAGTTGCAGAGCGGAAGAATAGGACTATGGTTGGAGCAACCAAGGCCATGCTATTTGATCAGGGATTACCACTATTCCTCTGGGCCGAGGCATACAGGACTGTAGTATACATTCAGAATAGGTGTCCCCACACAGCCTTGGGGAGGAAGACACCAGAGGAGGTCTTCACAGGCACTAGGCTAGATGTGAGTCACATTCGCATATTCGGCAGTGTCTGCTATTGTCATGTTCATGCTGATAATAGGAAGAAGCTGGATCCTTTTGCAGAGAAGGGGTTACTTGTTGGTTACAGGGATATTTCGAAGGCATATAGAGTTTACATTCCTGCTTGCAGGAGGATCATTGTGAGCAGGGATGTCTAGCTCGATGAGGACAGGGCCTTGTGGAGATCTCTGGACTTACCAGCAGAGCAGCAGCCAACACGAGTCGGGAGTCAAGTTGGAGGAGCCAGATGTACAGGTACAGGTACAGACACAGAGCACATGTTCTAATGGTCAAAGGGAGTCAGGTGGAGAGGATCCTTCAGTCATTGACTTGAAGGATGAGCTGCAACAGGAAACGGATATCTAGCAACCGCAGCAGGTTGACACTAGGCCAAGGCCTAAGTGGTTTAGATCCATAGTGCAGGATTCCACGTTGGTAGATCCTCCATAGACATCTTTTAGACGGAGTGTACCACCAGAGAGGCTTAGTTATATGGCACTGATGACAGAGTTGATTAACTCTGAACCTTCCAGCTTCGGGGAGGCTTCACAACATGATGTGTGGCAGGAAGCTATGGTTGAGGAGTATGACTCCATTATGAAAAACCAAGTATGGGAGGTTGTGCCGAGGCCATAAGGGAAAAAGGTGGTGGGATCTAGATGGATCTACAAGGTGAAGCATGCAGCAGACGGAAGCGTGGAGAAGTACAAGGCGCACTTCGTGGCAAAGGGGTTTTCACAGAAGGAGGGTATTGATTATGAGGAGACCTTTGCCCTTGTTGTCGGGTATTCTTCCATCCGAACCATTATCTCACTAGCAGCTGAGATGGGTTGGCGTGTCCATCAGATGGACGTCAAGACTGCCTTCCTCAACGGAGTTATAGAGGAGGAGGTGTATATTGAGCAGCCAGAGGGGTTTGATGTGGAGAACAAGGAGACGCATGTATGCAAACTGCATCGAGCTCTTTACAGGCTCAAGCAGGCACCTTGAGCATGGTCCTCGAGGATTGACAGCTATGTATGAGAGATGGGATTTTAGCGGAGTGAGGCTGACCACAACTTGTACTTCTTGACAGGTGAGGTGCCTCTCATACTGGTCTTATATGTGGATGATCTCATTTTGACAGGTGATGAGAGGCTGATTGGAGACTGTAAGTCCAACCTTGCAGTAGAGTTTGAGATGAAAGACCTTGGGCTGATGCATTACTTTTTGGGCTTGGAGGTTTGGCAAAGAGATGGATGCTGCTTCATCGGACAGGAGAAGTATGCAATAGAGATCCTGAAGAGATTTAGGATGGAGGACTGCAAGCCTATGGCCATACCTTTAGTTTCCAATTGGAGGAAGATTGATGCATCAGGATTAGATGGATTTGATCCTACCTTGCATTGTCAGCTTATCGGATCGCTTATGTATCTGGTCAACACTTGACCAGACATCAGCTTTGCAGTCAACTCTTTGAGTCAGTTCATGGTGGACCCTCGGAGAGTGCATTGGATGGCTGCGAAGCACATACTTCGCTACATCAGAGGTACAGTGGAATATGGATTGGTTTATGAGCACAGGGGGAGTGTACAGTTAGCAGGTTTCACAGATGTTGACTGGGCAGGATGTGTAGAGGACCGAAAGAGTACTTCAGGTTGTTGTTTCTGCATTGGATCAGGGGTTGTTTCTTGGTTTAGTAGGAAGCAGAAGTCAGTTGCATTGAGCTCGGCAGAGGCTGAGTACATGACAGCCAGCATGGCTGCTTGTGAGGGTATGTGGCCGAGGAAGTTACTTGCAGGGTTGTTTGAGTGTGAGCTAGAGGCTACAGTAGTTCACTGTGACAATCAGAGTGGAATCAGGCTATCTGAGAATCCAGTGTTCCATGACTGGAGCAAACACATAGACATCAAATACCACTTCTTGAGAGATTGTGTTCAGAGGGGAACCATTCGGTTGGAGTACATATAGACAGATGAGCAGGTGGCTGACATTTTCACCAAGGCACTTTGCAAACAAAGTTTTGTGAAGTTCAGGGATAAGTTGGGGTTGCTACCGAATTCCTTCCTCATTGAGAGGGAGTGTTAAACTAGTAGCAACAAAGAAGGTCTTCCTGCATGCATGTGTTCTTGCATGCAAAAGACTTAAAATAGGAAACCACTTGTATCTAATTTATTTTTCCTAAGTTTACTTTGGAAAATAAATTAAAGTGATCTAAATTAACTTTAGTGAACCACTAGTTAAAGTGAAAGTGAAATTAGGGTTTTTGCTTTACCACTAGTTAAAGTGAAAGTGAAATTACAGTTTTCGCTTTACGTAAAGTTATAAAAGAGAGATCAATTGGTGGAGAGAACACACACTTGTATTTCGACAGCGACAGGATACAGACAAGGAGAGAAAGTCAGACAAAAGATTTAGCCGAGAAGACGGAGGAGCGAGGAGCAGGATCATTGAGCTTCGTACAACTGGGCCATACACTCACATAGGAGGGTGTTGAGGTTTAGCTGGGATTTTCCCAGTGATTCTGTCGGGTGCTGCATTTACCAGGTTTGGGTGAATTTGCAGTGATTGTAAAAGTTCCATATTTTCTCATAATAAAATCTATATCTGATTGCTGCACCGGTTTTCCCATCTTGGGTTTTTCCGGGGGTTTCCATACCCAAAATAATAGTGTCAATATCGTGATGTGATGTCGTGATTTATTTCTCGGTTTTATATTTCGCTGCATACTGTAAAAGATATTCATGTGTGGTTATCAGTTGATATTTTGCATGCACTGTTTTGCCCTAGTTGAATATTAAAGGAAAATTTACAGTTCCATCCTTGGGCTCACCATACTGCCAAAATGGGTCCAATATCTTTGGCATTTTTGCAATTGGAATGCTTCAACTCAAATGCAACCCTAGGGCAAAAAAACACAAAAAAATTACATTAAACTCCATTGGAAAAATATAGCAACATTCTAGCTTAAAAAATCAGACCTCTAAATTTAGATTTTAAGCTATGAAAGATAAGAAGAAGATAGTGGCTAAGAATTATAAAAAAAAGCATGCTATTTTCCATTCTAATTCTTTAAATCCCCTTTTACGTTGTGATTGTTTTTCATATTTTTGGGCATGGAAATCAATGGCAAAATAGCAAAGAAATATGGAAAGATATATGCAAAGAAATAGTCAAAGAAATATGCAAGAAATCTTTCAAACAATCCATGAAAAAGATAGAAAAACAATGGGATAAAATGTACATACCTGTGAGGAATCTTGAACACTTGCTCCACAAAAATCCTTGATTGAGATAGTAAATGGTGTTTGAAAGCCTCCAAAAGTGTTGGTGGTCTCCTCTTGCCCTTCTCCTCCTCTTCCAACAAATTTGTTTGCCAAATGACAAAAAAAAACTGATTTCTCCTCTTTAAAGATGCGGATTGAAGGCCTGGGTGCTTTTTTGGGTCGACTCGTGACTTTTCCTAAGAAGTTGCTATTTTTACACAAAAGTCGTGCCTCTATGATTTTTTAAAAAAGCGCGACTTTTACTCGCCGAAAAATCAGCTTGGAGTAAAAGTCATGACTTTTCCGATTTCTCGCGAGAAATCACCGAGGTTTTCAACACTGATTGATATATCTTGTTATGCTGTTGAATTAAGTTATTTATCTTTGCAAAGTGTCTTGTCAATAATTTATTCATTTTTAACTCCTAAAAACAACCCTATCCTTAAAACATTTAAAACACTTAAGAGGCTTAGAAACTCTTTTTGTAGGGACTACCTCCCTTGGCTTCGTTAAGAGTTATGCCTAAACGGAGGAGTTAGGATCAGGTGACAGTTCCTGACTCAAGACTTGCCTCCAAGGACGCACTAAGTAGCTTGAAGATTTCTGTTGTGTAAGAGGCGGCAACACAACCAACTGTTGTGTTATTCTTCACAGAAGCAAAGTACAAAGAAGCTCTTACTGTGACTTGTTAAACTATGTGGGATGAAGAGGATTCTTGGTAACATGAACCTTCAACAAATTGAAAGTGATGCCCATCCACCATGAAAGTATGATTCAATTTAGCACTGGTAAGTTTTTAGAGGTCCAAAGAAATGCTTGGCATAAAGGAAGGTCTAATAGTCATTCAAGGCTAGGGGTTTGGATAAGCAAATGCCCATTTCATTTGATGCCCTGTTTTGCTAAAAATAGAAGGCCTAAGATAAGATAACCAATTTTGAGAGTAGATTTGTATATTCTTGGTTGATGTATATTTGGCTGAAGAGTTATCCATATCCTTAACAGCTCAATTTAAAACAAGTCATGTACTACAAATCCGTGTTGTTATACGATATGAAGTCAACGAGACAACTTAATGTGTGACGTTCTTCTCTTGTGTTCTATGTCATGCATGTGTGCCCTTGGAATCTGCTGAGATGGAAGGTGGAAGGGGTATATATAGTTCTTTGTAGTTCCCTTACCACATAGATCATGTCACTTCATGTGGCTAATGGTTTTTTTCTCTTGAGGTTCATTTCCTCCTTGATTAACATCCAAACGCTTTTCAATCTTAATGATATAACTCTTGGAATTTGCTAGTGTGGATATGCCTAATAAGCATGGATTTATGATTGACCCTTATGCTTCACCTGCTCAATATCCAAAAATAAAACATCATTAAATAAACCAAAAATAAGTTAAATTTTTAATTAATTAATTATTTTTATTATTATTTTAAAATTTACCCACGAAATACATATCCCGTGGAAACCCACCAGGCACTTACCCTCATTCCAAGGATGTTACCCAAGGTAAACTGAATTCTTCAAGGCTTAAGGCTAATACAACAATATACTCATTAATAGGTCAACGTGTCACTTGCTTGAATTGATCTTGGTAAGGAGGTTAACACTCCTCCCCTTAATTGCCGGGGCTAGATCCAATTGACAAAATAAAAAATAACAAAGAGCAAATAAGTTATCCATTCATTTCCCTTTGCTTTAACTAAGGTGACGAGTACAAAGGTATGCTTATATGCAAATTTTAGTATATTCTCTTTCTTTTGGAATGTGTGTTCATCAGTTCAACTAATGCTACTCTTTACATACTATTTACTTTTCCATGTTTCTACTTGCTGATTGAAATACAAGACTAGTTAGACCCCATGGTTAGCCAAAGTTATGACTGTTGAAATCAGTATCAGTAGGCATTCTCCAAGGTCTGAGGTCATAAGTGACCACCCTGAAGCTAGCCAGGGAGACTTCGAGATTAACCAGTTCTGTGAGTCATGGCAAAAG
>LPNX011088067.1:1921-29340 GCA_001517045.1 Pseudotsuga menziesii
CGATTCTATGGATGCAGCCATATGGTTGGAAGCTCCATAATCAATGAGGAAGGCAAGTGTTGATGTGCAGCAAGCTTTCAGTGCATGTCCTTTCCTTGGGTATTCTTCTTCTTCTTCTTCAGAGTCTTCCTTCCTTGCGCTAGCAGGTACAGAAATGTTGTGCCTTTTCAAAAGAAGTGTCATTTCATCAAGTTGTCTTCTCATACAGGAGCTTTCTGAATGGAAGCCCCTTCCACAGTAAGGGCAGAGGACCTTGCCTTTGCCATTCTTCTTGCTTCTCTCCGAACTTGAAGGTTCTTTTGACTGTTCAGACTCATCTCTTTGCTTCCCTCTGTCATTCGCTACCTTATCTCCTCTTGCAACAAGAGTTAGATCTTTGGGAGATCGAATGATCCCCATTTGGATCAATTTATCATTCTCAGAAATAAGAGATTGAATGAAAGCATTAAGAGTGGGCATCTTCCAATTTGGAGTAGTGAGCCTTACTGTTTGGAAGGTGGATACAAAGACTGAGTAGTCTGAATTGAGCTTTGTGAGAATAGCAAGAATGAGCTGATCTTCATCCTTCTTCACTTGGCATTGCTTCAACTGATGTATCAGGTTCTTGAACTTTGAGAACAATTCATTTAGAGATTCGAAATCTGATGGATTGAGAGTAATCAGATCATTTTCTAGCTGATGGATCCTCATCTCATCATGCTTATCAAACAAGGAAGCAAGCTTGTCCCAAACCTCCTTGGGAGTGTCCAAGTCTTGGATGTGAAATTGAAGATCCCTAGAGACTGAGAATTGCATGAGTCCAATGGCTTCATCGAGCCTGTTCATGTACTTAGCTTTGTCTTTATCTGATTCTGGCTCTTCCTCTGTTTCTTCTATGAGTCTGAAGAGATGCTTGGTGCGGATCAATACTTTCATGTCTTCCTTCCACTGGTGATAGTTGAAGGGAGTGAGAGGCTCTATTTGATGAGCCATTTCGAAGTAATAGGAAGAACTGAACTACTGTAGCGAATGCAATGAGAAGTAGAGGCTGCTTGTAGCGAATGCTGTAAGAAAACCTGATAACCTGTCACACAATTAAACAAACAAAATGATCCGGTTGGAGATCTGAGGAGGAGAGGAGACTTGTCCACCGAGGCTCTGATACCATGTAAATTTGAGCATATAGATCTATAGACAAATACACAACTCACAAAGAAGATCTCACAATTTACTCAGCAATTGAAGAATGAAACAGTGCAAAAGGCTTGCAGCTGTGAATGCTTTCATTAATCAAAAAAGTAATTCAGATGATAATTACAATAATGTAAAATGGCTTTAATAGCCACAAGCAATTCGAATCCACATGAGGAAGTTCAAATTGTTTAGACTCTACTTGACTGTAGGTAACCAAGACTTTGTCTAAATCACTATCGGAGAACCCAGTAGTTAACTGTCCTTGTCTAAATCATAACCGGAGTTCATAGGAGCTTTAAAACACAACCAAGTGTTACATTTAGTGTTGACTAATGGTTAACTAACTGTGGTAGGTGAGAAAAGCGCCCCACATGTGTGCAATCAATTAAACCTAGTGCTAACTGAATGTAGAGGGCTAGAACTGAATGTAACTGACTCCTAACTTGGCTTGACTAGTCATCAACTGAAGTGAACTGATCTTGGTTGGTTTTGGCACTCCCAGTTGCTTCCTAAATTGTAGGGATTGATCTAGGAGACTCCTAAACTTATGCAATCAAGTGCAATAAGTGGCAGTGAGCCTCAATTAGTGTTCCCCACACTTTGGTAATTGAAACATGTGCCCCAATTTGGTCAAGTTTACCCAATGGTGCTAATGACTATAAATAGACTAGATGGACTCCCGATTTAGACATGACTCCCGATTTAGACATATGACCAAATTTGGACAAGGGAGGATTAATAATCCTAACAGATGTGACCCTTCTGCAGTAGCTCCTAAATTTGCCTCTTGATTTCATCATTCTCCAGAACAGAATGGTGATAGATCGGTCCATTGGGTAGCGGTACAACTGGGGTCAGATTGATGGGGTGCTTGACCTGACAGTGGAGAGGCACCCTGATGGGTGAGGTGAATATGTCCTGGTACTTCTCCACGACCTTGTCCATTTGTTGTTGTTGTGCGGAGGGGCCTTGTCTGGAGGTTGTGGCAACGATCTTATTCTTTCCCTGAGGGTGGATCATTAAGAAAACAAACTTGCCAGTTTTGGAAATGAGCTTACTGCATTGTTTTGCAGCAACCAAAGAGATAGCGGCAGGGGGTGGTACCTCTGGTATTATGTACAAATTATTTCCCAACGTAATAATAACAATGCGAGGCCGGGACTCATACACAACATGTCGCTTCCATAAGTATGGTTGACCTAATAATACATCACAAACATCAAGAGGATCAATATCACATAATACCTCATCGGTGAAGGGATTGATGTTGTAGGGAAGTTGGCACTGTTGGTTGACACAGAGATCTCATCCTTGGTGAAGCCACCCGATGGTGTACGGCTGTAGGTGTGTTGTGGTCGGCAAACCCAACCACTTCACAACCTCTGCTGAAATCAAGTCCTTTTGGCTCCCATTGTCGACAATGAACTATAGCGGGGAACCCTTTACCCACATCTAGGAGTGGAAAAGACGCTCCTCCTCCTCTTAATCTTCTAGTTCTTCCTTTTGGATCTTCGTGGTGTCAACGGTGGCATTGGGCTCTACATCGATAATCTTCTTCCCTCTATCATTCCCCTTCTCGGGTTCTGATTCAGTGTCAGAGTATGCATCTGATTCAGAAGCCCTTATCTCGACCACTAGTGACTGTTTAGCCTGGCACTCACTTGTGTTGTGAGTGGGGCTCTTATGGAACTCGCACCACTTTCCCGCTTCCTTCTTCAGCTTTGCAGTGTTGCTCTTTTCTTGCAGCTTTGGCAAGTTTTCTTGAGTTGCCATGCCTTGGCTATGTCCTTGGTTCTGCGGTTTGGGAGCACCTTTCCCTTGCTTCTGATTCGCAGATCCAAAGTCTCACTTTTTGTGTTTGAATTTTTGCTCAATTTTGGCAGCGTACCGATATGCCGTACCAAGTGAGGAGATGTCGAGGAACTCCATTTCCTCCTGAATGTATCTGTGCAGACAACTGTGGTACTTCAGCACCAAATTTTTCTCTGAATCTTTGATACCCAACTTGGTGTGCAAGGTATGGAACAGATTTGTCAGCTCATGCACATCTTGATCTCTTTGTTGCCGCAGCGTAGTCCATTGGATGTACTTGTCCTCATAGCTCCCCACCAGATAATATTGTCCTTTTATGGCATCTCGGAAAGAATTCTAAGTGGGTACGACCGAGAACAGAGAGGGTTCCTCCTCATCCTTTCTCTCACAGTAGGTTTCCCACCAGTCCTTGACATGGGGGGCGGCTTTGAGTAGAGAAAAAGTAATATTTTCTCGGTCAGAAAAGTCATGAACCGAGAAATATCCTTCTAATAGATTCAACCATTTATCTACGACATCTGCATCTATTCGACCATCAAATATGGGAATGTCGAAGTTTACTTGTACCTTAAAAGGGGTTGCACCTCCAGAGTGGCTGCTAGATGCAGATGTGCCGCCAGTGGGAAGTCGTTGAAGGATCTAGGCGAAGTTATCCATCATCGCGTTCCTTTGTTTTTCAAGGGCCTCCTCGAGCAACATTTTGATAGGATCTTCTGCACCCTCATCTTTCTTTTCGTCCCCCATGGGTGGCCGTCGGGATTTGCGAGGCTGATCTTGCAAAGGTTCAACCAGATCGAGCCCTAACTCTTTATACCCCACCCTCGTTGGGGACATGCAAAGAAGGATAAAGAAAGAGCAGATTGCTCTGATACCACTGATCTGGATTTATGCAGGAACGCAACAGAATACATAAATAACCATAGAAACAAATATGCAGCGGAAATAACACTTCATTTCATTAATCAATAACTAAAACTTGTTTACATACATAATGGAAATAAACTAGCTAGAGTGCTGGTAGCTTATCTCTGAGAAGAGATGTGGCGGCTACATGCCTCTGAACTTTGTGTTACAATGAGGCTTGAAGGCCTATGTATTATTGAGAAACAATGGAAACCCTACACATCCAAAAACCTAACCCTAGGAGGTGAAATGCCTTAATGTGGGCCCCGTTGGGTAACTTGGTACATCAATTTCCCGAGGTCGTAACTTTAGCATACTACCTCCGTTTGACGCGCATGATATATTGTTAGAAAGATTTCTTTAAGGACTACATTCTTAAATAACAAATATCAAGTCTGAAAAGAACTCATATTTGCCTGGCCATTCGATGCCAAAAAAACGTCATTTAGGGCCTCAAAACGACTCCGGAAGTTTAGGACCCGAAAACTGCCAAAAATAGTAAATTGTGCTACAATTAAGGAAACTGTAAAACTAAAAGAAACAATGGTGGGGGTCCAAGAGGAATAGGTGTGTGGCCACCAATATCCTCCTGGATCATTTTGACTTCCGACATTGGAATAAGAAGGGTGGAAGGTTCGTCGATTGTTACCATTTGGATGGTGTCGACTTTCGACTCTCGACATACGGAAGGTGGTAGTTGGAGTCGGGAGGTGAGGTGATATTGTTGGGAAGTCGTTCTATGGTTCCGAATTTTGACTCCTAATGTATGGAAGGTAGTAGTCAGAGTCGAGAAGTCAAGGGAGCTTCATTTGGGAGTCGTTTTACACTTTTGACTCCAAACTTATGGAATATAGTAGTCAAAGTCGAGAGGTCGGGAAGCCTTGTGGAGGAGGAGTTTTACACTTCTAACATACGAAAGATAAAATTTGGATTCAGGAAGTAGGAAACGATTTGTTATAGACCAATTGTTCATTTTAAATCCCAATTTCTGATCGAAAATTTTTGGAAGGTCTTTGAAAAAGTCGAGATCGACACGTCGGGTCTGGGAAAAAAAAGCCCAAAAATTATTTATGGCATAACAAGAGAATTTTTGCTCTGAATTAGATGAGACTCGATGCATTTAGAGGCCATTAACGAAGGTCACAAAATTATCAATGAGGCGCCTGAGTTCATTATGCTCCGATTTGACCAAAATTTTGAATTAGTCACTTTCAAAGATCAGTATCCTTAGGCCCGATTGGAGCTTGGTTTGGGTTGAAAATTTTATGGCATGGTCATGGACTATGCATGCAGTTAAATTTGGAATCTTGGAGCCCAATTCCAAAGGATGTGAGTTTGAGGTGTGAAAGAATGCCAAAAAACACTATTCTTGAGCACTTTTGGGGGATTTTGAAAAGCTTGAAAGGAGTAAAAGTGACCATAGATATCGAAACCAAGAAAAATATTGAACTACAAATTTTCCCTACTCATAAAAAAAACATGTTTCATTAGACAAAGTTTTTCCATAAATGCTTGGTTTGGGAGATAGCCAATTTTGGGTGAAATTTTGAAAATTGTGAAAAAAGTGAAAAATTCCAAAGTAGTCATACCATAATTTTATAGCAGGTGATTGGAAGGTCAGACCAGAGATATAAAGGATGTTGAGTGTTCCTTGTTGTATGTAATAACTTTCTCCAATAGAATTTTTTCCCAGTTCTTTCTATATTTTCTTCTACAAGTAGCTAAAGTTGGCCTCTCGGGCTAATTCCAACTATGGAAAAAGTGTAGAATTGGGCAAAATTGCCATTTTTTAAGTAATATAAATTCCATGTCCCAAGTCGGAATGGAGTAGGAGGATAGGCGTTGGAAATAATATCCATAGGGGAACAATGGTGGATAATCAGAATCTGAATGAGGAACTATGATGTCTCAGAGATTAGGACAGAAAAGTGCCTTTGACCTTGTTTTGTCAAAACAAAAATTGTCCATTAAGAGCAGTTTCCAGAATTGCATAAATGGGTGAAAAGAAAACAAGGAATTAGAACCCTGTGAATTATTCCTTGAGTCTAATTCTATTAAATCATATTGTTTTATGTTTTTACATACATTCCTAATATTTCTAATAACTATCTCTATGATGCACAATGTTTGTAGTTGTTAAGCTTTGAATAGTTGTAGCAGAGGGTAGCATGCATAGAGAAAGAGTATCCAAAAGAAAATGGTGACCATGAATGATGCTCAAGACCCTTATGAACATGATGAATATGTCATAGGAGAAAATATGCAAGAGGAAAATGTTGAGACTAAGTTAAATGGGAGAAGAGAGCAAATCACTCCTCAAAATTTGGTTGAAACCATGATAAGTTTCAATGAAAGATCAATGAAGGCTCAGGAAGAGTAGAACCAAATCAATGATGCTATTTGCAGAGCATCACTGATATGGAGAAGAGGATAAATCTCGGGTCCAATCCAAGCAATGTGGCCCAAGAAGGAAGAAATGTAGAGAGTTTCTCTAGCACTCCAGGAAGAGGACTCCCAATCCAAGGAAGAGTTATATGAGTAAAAAGCGTAGAATTCCATCCTCAAGGTATTCTTCTAGCAAGTCATGTGACTCTATATGTCCTCAAGGAATCCCAAGCCGTACTTCTAGCATGTTTGAAGGAAGAAGGAAATTCTAAAGAATTCCACGAGGAGAATTTAGGAAGGCAAGGCCTCCCACATTTGATGGGGAGATTTAGATAGGTTAAGAGGCATAGGCATGCCTTCTTGAAATGAAAAAGTATTTTAGAATACATGATTACTCCAGCAATGAAAAGGACAAAATTACCATTTACAATCTAAAGGGCATAGCTTCAGTTTGGTGGGAGCATCTCATGCAAGTAAAAGGAATAAAGGAAAGAAGGATCAACTATGAACGTTTTAAGAAGTATTTCAATGAAAAATACCTATCTGATAGGTATTATGATAAAAAGAGCAAGGATTTCAATGAGATAAAGTTGGGATAGAAATCTATGGAAGAACATGTCCACAAGTTTTCATAATTATTGAGGTATGTAGACTACATCAAAGATGAAAAAGAGTACAAATCCAATGTTTCCTTGGAACTCTACCTCAAAATTTCAGAGATAGGCTTGAATTTGTTAATCCACCAACCCTTGATGAAGCCATTGGAATGGAAATGCATTGTTATGAGCAGAGCAAAGGAAAATCAGAGGTTCATACAACATAGAAAGGAAATCGAAAAGGGAGGTTTGACCAAAGGACAAGTGAACTCAAACCACAATTTAAAATCAGCCAAGGACTTTCCAACAAGGCCAACAAGAAAGAAGTGGATTTAAGCTAGCATCGATAGTATAAAAAGGACCTAAAGGAATGCTTTAGTGTTGAGGACGTGGATAACCCCACATGCTTAAGGACTGTCCCCATCGGAAAGAGAACTCTCGAAGCTTGCACAACTTAGAAGCAATAGTTATAGTGGAAGATATGGCAAAAGCAACTTCACAATTTATGTAGCGTTAGATAAACATCAAGCATACCATTAATCAATAGTGGTTGAAGTTGGAGGTAAGATTGCTAAGCAATCTATTTCTGCTTTCATTGATCCAGGGTCTACTCACAGTTATGTTTCTCCAAAAGTGGTTGAAAAATGTTCTCTTGAAAAGACAAAGCATAACAAATCATGGCTAGTTCAATAAGCCACAAGGACAAGAAGAAAAGTGAGCGAAGTAGTGATGGATTGCCCCATATAGTTAAATGGATTCCTCACAAAAGCAAATCCAAATGTCCTATCATTAGGATCTTATGATTCTCTTATTGGCATGGACTAGTTGGAAATACATAGAGACAAGGTAGACTGTTATGAAAAAGTTCTTGAATGCATTGATGAAGAAGGAAGGCCGAAGTTGGTAAGAGGAATTCCCAAGCAAGTTTCAGTAAGGCAGATTTTAGCGTTACAGTTAATAAAATTTTACAAGAAGGGTTGTCAATTGTATGCAACCCATATATCATATTCTCTTGAGGAAAAAGGCCCAAAGATAGAAGACTATCCATCGTTGCAAGAGTTCAAAGATGTGTTCCCAAATGAAGTGCAGGGATTGCCACCAAAAAGAGACTGATTTTACAATCGATCTTGTTCCAGGGGCAACACCAGTTTCCAAAGCTCCTTATAGAATGAGCACACCAGAATTTGTAGAATTAAAGATGCAACTACAAGAATTGATGAACAAAAATGAAGGAAGCCAAAGTATTTTCAAAATTTGAGTTGAGATCCGGGTATCATCAAGTGAGGATAAAGGAAGAAGATATTCACAATACAACTTTCCAGATAAGAAATGGCCATTATGAGTTCACAGTGGTTCCATTTGGACTTACCAATGCAACTGCCACACTCATGTGCCTCATGAATAAAGTTTTTAGCAAGTATTTGGATCAGTTTGTGTTGGTGTTCTTGGATGATATTCTTGTTTATTCAAAGAATAAAGAAGAGCATGAGGAACATCTAAGGATGGTGTTGCAAGTTCTTATAGAGCACCAACTGTATGCAAAGTTAAGAAAGTGTGAATTTTATCAAAGAAAGGTACAATATTCGGGCCATGTCATCTCAAAAGAAGGAATTGTAGTGAATCCGGAAAAGATTGAAGCCATAATGGATTGGCCTACTCCAAAGAATGTTACAGATGTTAGATATTTTATGGGTCTTGCAGGCTACTATAGAAGGTTCATTGAAGGATTATCCAAGATTGTTCATCCAATTACATCGTTGCAAAGGAAGAATGCAAAGTTTGTATGGTCTGGAAAATGTGAAGAAAGCTTTCAGTAGTTGAAGAAGTTACTTACCAACGCTCCTATTTTGAAGATTGCAGATCCAAAGAAGGATTTTGTAGTGTGCACAGATGCTTGCATTGAAGGATTAGGTGGAGTGATTATGCAAGAAGGCTTTGTGATTTGTTACGAGTCAAGAAAATTAAAGGAGCATGGAAATAATTATGCAACTCATGATTTAGAATTAACATCCATAGTACACGCTCTCAAGATGTGGAGACATTATTTGTTGGAAATAAGATTTGAGCTTAGGACATACCACATGAGCTTAAAGTATTTGTTTGACCATCCAAGCTTGCATGTTAGGAAATCTAGGTGGTTGGAATTTCTATGTGAGTTTGATTTTGAAATCAAGCATGTAAAAGGGAAAGAGAATAAGATTGCAGACACCCTTAGCAGAAAATTTCATTAAACAACATTAAGTGTGTGCAAATTAGATTTGAGTACAAGAATTTGTGAAGCCCAAAACAACGATGGAACTTACCTTCAAGTTAATGAAAAACTGCAATAGGGAAAAGTTGATGAGAAGTGCGAAGGATATCAGCTTGGGGAAGATGATATTATTGTTTATAAAGGCAGATTGTACATTTCAAATTGTGTAGATTTAAAGAAGTTAGTGATGGACGAAATTTATCAAATGCCTTACTCTGAACATCCTGGATATCAAAAGACAATAACAACAGCAAGGAAGGGATACTTTTGGCATGGAATGAAGAAGGACATAGCATAATACATTGCTTGGTGTCAAAAGTGACAACAAGTCAAGGCAGAGCACCAACATCCGGCAGGACTATTGCAACCCTTCCCATTCTGGAATGGAAGTGGGAGATCATTTCTATGGACTTCATAATAGGTTTTCCAATGACAATGAAGAAGCATGATTCAATTATGATTGTGGTGTACAAGCTATCAAAGGTAGCTCATTTTATTCATGTAAAGGCCACTCATAAAGCAAGTGACATAGAAAATATTTTCATGAAGGAATTTAGGTTGCATGGATTCCCCAAGGCAATAGTTTCAGATAGGGATGTAAAGTTCACTTCTGAATTTTGGAAAGGGTTATTTCAAGAGTTGGGAACTCAACTGAATTTTAGTATAGCATATCATCCTTAGACAAATGGCCAAACCGGGAGAGTGAATCAAGTTTTTGAACACATGTTGAGAATTTATGTGATGGATAAACCATCCAAGTGGGAGGATTACCTACACTTGGTAGAATTTGCATACAACAATGGACATCAAGCAACATTAGGAATGAGTCCATTTGAAGCATTGTATGGAAAATGATGTAGAACTCCAGTGAATTAGGATAATCCAATGAACAGGGCATTGCTTGGGCCATAATTGCTCAAGGAAATGGAACAAGAAATTGTTAAGATTAGGCAGAATTTAAAGGCAACCCAGGATAGGAAGAAGAGTTATGCGGATTTGAAAAGGATGCACAAGGATTTAAAGTTGGGGATCATGTTTATTTAAGAGTAAAGCCAAGGACAAGTTCCCTAAAGTTGGGAAGTTGTGCCAAGATGGCACCAAGATATTGTGGGCCATTTGAATTCTTTGATAGGATAGGATCAGTTGTATATAGGATTGCGTTTCCTACTAACATGAGAGCTCATAGTGTTTTCCATGTTTCTTTGCTTTAGAAGTATGTACATGATCCTAATCACATAATTGATTGGAATGTGTTACATGTGGAACCCGAGGGATAGATCCAAGTGGAGCCTGTGCGCATCATTGACAAGAAGGTGACGTTGCTTTGGAACCGAGCCATTGAGCAAATAAAGGTGCAATGGAAGCACCTTGGTCCCGATGAGGCTACATGGGAGCTAGAGGATGCCATGAAAGAAGCTTACCCATTTTTGTTCAAGTTTTGAGAACACCGAGGACATTGTTGTTATAAGGGGGAGGGGAATGTAATACCCCCATTTTGACCCTTAGAATGTGTTGGCTATATATGTGAATATTGTGTGTATGCGTTGTATGGTTTCCTAGAGTGGAGCTCAAGGCCAAGTCCCCGCTATTGAATGCTCAGACATTATATACATGTATTTTATATTTTGTTAGCCATGTGCTGGTAAGCCATGAAAAATTGTAAATACATGTAAATATTTTTAAGACAAATAAAAATACCAAGAGATGGCTATGGAAGCGACTAAAATGAGGGGGGCATGTGTATCCACTAGGGAGAGATGAGGGGGTTATGGGATTGAACCATGTGTTTCCAAGTGTCAACTTGAGAATCCATCTTGACTATCCATGTTATCATTTATTTCTATTGTAAGGAAGTAGTTGGGGAAATCAGATCATAAAATTAATGGAGCATGGGCAATCCATAATTTCGTATGGCTGAGTATGGGCTCAATTTACTTGAACCATAAGTCATCTCCTTCATGGGAATTCATTTTTCACTTTACCAAACCCATCGTTGAACAACTAGAGAGAAATTCTGAGCAAGTTATGCATTCCCAATAGTTTAATTTGTAGAAATCACAACTTGAAAAGGACCCATGTTTTGAAGTGCCAAAAATGCCCAGAATTTCACATTAGGAGTAAAATCCAGTAGGGGATCCATAGATATAAATCCCAAGGTGAAATTAAGGGGGAAAGAAGGCCAAAAATCTGTGGGAAAACCCATATTTGGAAGCCCGAAAGTGAAATTTAATGTTTGATAGTCATATGCCTAGAAATTGGATGATCCAAGAGTGGACTAAAGAGGGAGTGAGATCAGAGGTTGGAATTGCTTGATAAACCCAGTAAAGGAAAGAATATAGAAGGATTTAAATGCTTGGACCTTTCTATGCCCACCCTGAAGAGCACTGGAGGGAAGGGGCGCTTGAGGGACTATGTAGTAGAGAAGGGGACCTTCTTTGTGTTGGGTGCGGTAGGTAATGTGGGTGCCAAGACTGTTTGAAGTGCAATTTAGATGCCTGCAACTTTGTGGTTGAGCTCACTAGCTTAGATATCTCCTTCCCTACCTCCCTACTTTCCCGACAATCCTAGTTGTGTGCTATCTTAGCATGAATACTTGCACCTATCGCTATGAGTGGGCCGTAGTAGTTCCTCCTTAGTGGGTACACAACCCAACTCGGGGGTGGTCTCTCAGCTGAAAGAATATAGGTTGGATAGAGACCTACGGTTGGGTGGAATGTTTCTCTCCCATAGTCAGTTGCTTGGACAACTTCAATTAAAGATAAGTGTTTATTTCTATCTCTGTTTATGCTTAATTTATGTGTTATGAAGGACTGTTAATTACATTAAATTGAATGAACAAACCCAGCATGAACTATTCAGTTGGATTCCTATAAATAGCATAAAAATGTTTTTGTTGTTATGCATGGTTTATTTGTTATGTCAATGATGAACATATTGGTATCAACATGTTGTGTGTGTGCATTAAGAATGTTAATTCTGTTGTATATTCTTAAAATGAATTGCACATGAATTTAGTCATTAATGAATTTTATAATATGGTCATGGGGGCGAGATTATAGCACTCCCCTACATCTCTCATGTCTCCCTCTGTGGTTAGTTTAATGGGAGGGGACGTGATAGAAGGATTTTGCAAGGCCCTCCTCTTGGAGCTAGCAATGACCACCTCCACTCATTGATTGGGGTGACCATTGGTAGGCTTTAGTAGGTTGTGACAACAAGTTGCAAAGTTGGATGAGCATGCCTTGGGCATTCTTGCACAAATGCGAGGCATGTATAAGTGTTATATAGATTGGCAAATCAATTTGTCTAAGTATGGCAACAAAATGAGGGTTGTCATTGGAGGTTTATTATAAAGGTCTCAAGGGCACACACGCAACAATGCACATAGTTGTGGGTGCAACATCTTAGTCGGTGGATAGGTTTTCCTATGCAATTGGACAGATGGATGATTGACATGACATGCAAACACAAGGAAGGGTAAGGAGTACCTTAGATATTGTTCATGCAAGATCGTTGGACCATTAGACACATGACATAGTTGGGATGCCTTTAGCAAGAGTGCATGATTACAAGGATGTGTGGACCCAAAGGGTTGAGCATTCCAATACCTTGGCAAGCAAATGGGTAATTGCACATTGGATGTGGAATGGATTGCAATGTACCTTAGAAGAATTTAGTGAGAGTACACCTTTCGCTATATAAAGAGGATGCCTCAATTGTGCAAATTCATTCAAGGATGTTTGGTCATTCATATATGGATGGACATGGAGTTCTTTGATTGCATTGAGTTTGGGGTTGGCAAAATAGATCTTGGACATTGGTTGAGTGAAGTACAGAAAAATTGAGATCTACAGGAGACAAAATTACACATGCTTTAGGGGTTGGATTGTGTATTTCTTTTGTGTTGTAGGTAGTATTGACTTGGATTGTTGTACACTTGTTATTAGCAGACAATTCACTAAAATCCCTTGTTGTATATTTGTAACATTCTTCATATTAATAAAGTTAAGGCATCTGCCTTGGCTATCGCCCATAATTTTATGTTGTGTTTTTTTTGTGATTGCTAGATGTTAATATTCCTTGGAATATTATGGATGGCTAAGTATTGATAACAACGATAACAACATTGGACAATTGAGTGATCTTTTTAGTGAAGTTTGGGTTTGCAACAATAATATTGGCAATGACAATAGCATGTGCATTAAAGAAGTAGTGTATGTAAAAGCGAGGCAAAGGAACTTTAGTTCAAAGACAACTTGAGCAGTGGGAAATTGCACAATGGTTCCATTAGTAGCATTGTGAAGTGTTTGAAGAATTCAATCATGAGTGGATGTGTGAGTCCAAGCAACAAACTTGGGAGAACAACTAGGTTCTTGGAGACGTTGTTTAGGGCGACAACAATTTTAAGTGGGGGAGGATGTAATGCCCTGCCTTAGAGTATATAATGGATGTCTCCACCCGTCCATTGAGATGGTCATTGGAAATATTTGGTTGGTTGCAACGACATGTTTCAAGGTTTCATAAGCATGCCTTGGGTAGTCGTGTGTGATGGCAAGGCACGCCTAAGTGCTAGATAGCTTGGAAAAGCATGGAAACAAAATGATGTTGTCATTGGAGGTTTCTTATAAAGGCTACACAATGACTTAGATGATAGATACTCTTTGGTTCATGCATGCACACAACAATGCCTTGACTTGTGGACATAACAACTTGGTCCATGGACATTAGTGCTTAGGCAATTGGGTGGACATCACAAGTTGGATGGATGGATTCTTGAGAAGACAAGCAAAGCAAGGAAGGGAAAGGAGTGCCTTGGACATCATTCAAGCAAGACAATTTGACCATTGGGCACACAAGATAGTTGGGATGCCTTGGGAAAGAGTGCATGATTGGAAGGACATATGGACGCAGCAATTACGCATTCCAAACATTTAGCAAAAAGACGGGTCGATTGCACACTGGTTTCACTTTGGACATGGAGTGGATTGCAAGTCACCTTAGATAAAGGTAACGACAAGGCACTTTCCACTATATAAAGCAGTGTTATCAGAACTGGTCCGGTTTAGGCAAAACCGGTCGGTTCGATCGGTTTACAGGCTTTGTCGGTCCAGTTTGGGGCCTGAACCACTTGAGTTGGAAAACAAGCTCAAACCGCCAGCAAATTGGCCAGTTTTGTGTGAAACTAGCCTTAAACCGTCGAACCGACAGTACCGTACGGTAGTGTCTGGGGATCCATTGAATTCAATTTTTGTTTAAAAACACATAAAAATCCCTGCTCTAAAGCATCTAACCTAACCCTAAGCCCCTTTGTTGATGTATTTTGGTTCATAATTTCAATGATGTATTGTAGTCGGTGCTATTTTGGTTTATTTGCACTTGTACTTTCTATATTTCTGAGAGACTTTGCATATTTGTGTATTAATGGTTTGGAATCATATGTATGCACATGAATATATATGTTTTTTTACAAAATATGAATATTTTATGTATTTTTAGTCTACCGATTTTTTTCCCGGTTTTTTTTTTTCCGATTCCGGTCCGGTTTACATTTTGGGCTCTGTCGGTTCAAATAACATTGATATAAAGAGGATGCCTCCACTGTGTAATGTCATTCAATGAAGTTTGGTTATTCATATAGGGGTGGGCAAGGAGTTCTGCTGTTATGTTAAGTTTGGGGTTGGCACAATAATCGACTTAAATGCTAGCTAAGTGCAATGTGGAAGAGTTAGGATTTGCATGCAATAGACTTACAAATGCTTTATGGGTTGGATTATGTAAGTCTTTTGGGCGATAGGCAATATTTCCTTAGATTATTGTACATCTGTTATAGAGTCACATGTAGTTCCCCGAACTCCCTTCTTGTATCTTTGTATCATTCTTCATATGAATAAAATTAAGGCATTTGTCTTAGGTGTCATCCATAATTATGCGTTGTGGTTTATTTGTGATTCTAGGATATTATTGTTCCTTATGGTATTATGGATGGATATGTATTGTTGAATATTGGCTAAGTGTTGAAGTAGAGTTGAGATGCTTTGAAATCATGGTTGGGCGTGTGCTTATTTGTAGAAGAACTTGATAGTGCTGAATTTGATTGCATATCTAACAATCATAGTTTAAGGTGTAGTCATGGGAAAACTTTAAGTGAAGAGGTGTAGTCTGGTTGTAGTAGGCGTAGGTTGGCTACCCATGTGGCCAAGGCAAGCCAATATCACACAACTAGGTGTTCCAAAAGTGAAACATTTCAGATGAAACTATAGGTCAATGATAAATGGGGTGCTAAGTTAAAATTATAACTTATAATATCTTTTTTAATTATAGGAAAATCGGTAACTGACTGAGATTACCTAGGCAAACCCAAGTTCAAATTTAGTTAGCTATCATTATAAACCCTAGGTTAGGTGCAACTACTTGCAAGCCACACCTAAAAGTAACTCGGTCTTCAACCTAGAGTTGAGACGTTTCACCCAGCGGATTCAATGACTGATTGGGATTACCTAGACAAGATCTAGATTCAAATCTAGTTGACTGTCACTATAAATCCTAGGCTAGGTGCAACACCTACAAGCCACACTTAATAGTAACTTGGGCCTCAACTTAGAGTCAAGACGTCCCACTTAGTGGGCACATACCCTTTCAACCATGACACAACATGTCACATGTCTCATTTGAGATTTGAACTCGGATGGGAAGAGTGTGAAACTTTCCTCTCAATAATTCAAACTATTTTCCATTAACTAAAATTGTGACTATAGTCATACCCATTAATGTCGGTCTTAATAATGACAAAAAATAGGCTTTGATCAACTTATATATAATTAAGAAATGCAATACAACCGTCGTATGCTCAACCACTACTTCCAAAAACCTCAAAGACCACCTAAAAAACCAAATGCCTTCATGAACCTTAGTCACCCGTGAAAAACTTCTGATTGCGTACAACCCTTTAGGCTATTAAAACTTTTTCCTTTTAAAGCTATGGGATTAGGATTACAAGTTATATAATGTTATTAGCATTTGTTAAGCTCGACATCGTTTCGCTAACGATAGCGCGATTAGAAGGCGTTCTTTGAATAGCTAGTGCACAGATTAAAGAACTCGTAGATTTTGTATTGTATGATTGCGCTAAGGTTCGAGCAGACCGGGCGTGCAGCAGCAGCTTTAAGCGATACCGGGTCGGGTTTCCAGGTAATAGTAATCGGATGAGGGTTTGAATCATCGTGCAAAGTGGACGAGGATTTTATGGTATCTTTAATACGATGCGATATTGCCATATTCTATATTGAGAGTTGCTTCCACCTTCATATTTCCCCTCTTACTTTAATTTTTAAAATATATTTTTAATATTTGAAGTAGGATCAACCATCCAGGTGTTGCAATTCTGGGCTTTGACCCCTTTTACCCATCATCGATCCAGAAAACTTTTGTGAGATGTTGAAATTAAAGTTAGAGCTCAAGTTTGACCATTAATATACTGATAACAAACCCATAAGGCAGTGGAGATTACATTGTATTGGTGCTCCTTTTGAGCTGGGCGAAGTTCCTTTTGCAGTTTAAAATCGACCTCAGAGGTGATCCTCTCATTTCCATTGTAAACATTAGCCTGAATTTACCCTTATTGTTCGAAGTTGCAGGGAGCATTTTGGTTTTCTTTATCTGTATATCATGTTTTAAATTTGTCAATATTTCGAGCGTCTATCAATCTGTTTTTGGCAGGGGTTTGATAATAATGTCCGATGCAGGATACTGTTCTCAATCAGGTTTACTTATGAGTTTAGCGACACACCTTATAACCATGCAAGAGAAAACCCCAAACACATTAAAACTATCAATAACTACTATTAAGAATTACATGATGGCAAGTGAACGAGGAACAATTTGGTGGTGGACTCTTGCATTACAATGAAACAATATCTTTGGGTGATTTATCTGTCAATCTTTTTAGCTTTTTCTCATCTTTTGCCCAAGATCTCCGTCTCTGAAAGTTCGGATCCCAAAATTATAGGAACTATATCAGAGGCAGACTAGCACCATGCTTTATAACTAGCAAATGATAAAGCATGGACCTTTATAACTAGCAAATGATAAAGGTCTGGGCAGCTCCAATAGATTGTATTGTATTTGGTTTTAGAATGCTTTGAATGCCTATTTGGGGATTGTAATCCGCATATCGTATTTGATTTTGCAATGCTTTGAGTGCCCATTTGGGTAAAATGTAATCCGTCTACTGTATTCGATTTTACAATGCTCCGAAGGCCGATCTGCGTATTGTAGTGCTCCCATTTTGTTTGATTTTACAATACTTTGAATGCTTATATCATATTGTATTTGATTTTACAATGCTTTGAATGCTCATTTGGGTATTGCAATCCAGTTATTGTATATGCTTTTACAATTATTTGAATACCGGTAAGGTATTATAATGTGCATCAATACCAACTGGTCCAGGAAGGAGATAAATTGCCCTTTTTTCGGGATAGTTGAATTAGAGTGTTTAATTCTTTCATTTAATGGGATCTCATAAATCTATTATATATTGTACAATGGATTTGTCTGAATTGCAAAAGAGCTGACGTTCCCCCATAAAAATTCACTTCGTTTGACTTAATTTTCTCAGTATTCCTCTTTTTTGGAAGTTGATTCGTAAAACATACCCCAAGGTCGGGGCTGTACTGCATAGCACCGACGTGCTTCGGATTAGGTGCCAGGCCCGAGGGCTATCTATTCTGCCAAAACTTGCCTGGTTGTTGCACCTGGCCTCATCCGTTTTGCCATTTGGCTTGCGATTCAGTTGGAGCAGAGTGGAACTCCGGTGGATTTTTAATACTCTGTCAATCTCACCAGTAAACTAAGGTTTTTTGTTGCCAAATTGTGGCATGTTTTCACAATTGACTGTATTTTTATGTATACTATTCAATTCAGCGTTTTCTCTTTGAGTCTGCCTTGCTCTTGCAATTCATGAAGGCTTCATTTGTGAATTTTGTTTTATTGCTTATTTATACTTTGCCCAAGTCAAATATATTCACACCCTTTACCATTAGCAGTGGCAATGCTAGGATCCCTATTTGGGGCTATTTCTATGTATACTATTCAATTCATTGTTTTCTTCTTGAAAAAAACAGCCTTGTCATTGCATTTCATGAAGGCTTTATTAGCGAACTTTGTTTTATTGCTTATTTGTACTTTCCCAAGTTAAATATACCCATCCTTTACTTTTCGTGGCAGTGCTAGAGCGATCCCTATGTGGGGCTATTTTGAGTGGTGCAGCAGATTTACACCCAGCAAGACAGATTGCAGAACTCAAAAGAACATGGATAAAACACTAACGCATATCACACAAAAATTGACAGCAGTGAAAGCTGAAATTTTATTAGCAGATCAGACGATGTACAACACTCTTTAACTTCCTAACTCTTTAACTTCTGATGTACAATACAATTGCTACAAAAATAATGTACATTGAGGAGGATGAGAAACAAAGTGTCCTTGTTGATGATCCATTTGCCAGCTGTCTGTTCCACCACTGACTCTGCAGTCTGCCACTAAGTCTATTCACCCTCCGTGGTGTCAAATTGTGGCACATCTTTGTTCTCTGCTAAAATTGTCGTGTGCTGCAGTTTGTTCTTGCACACTGCAAGGGGCACACTATATGGAATCTGGATATCAGTGGTCCTTCATGGTAGTGCTGTTACCTGCGATCTGTGTATCTTGCAGTTTCCTCTCCTCTTCTGAACCACATTGCTGGTTTGTAGACAAGTTTCGGACCTGCAATTCTGTATCTGCTGAAGGGACCTGCAGTTTTCTTTTTGTGATGTGAAATTCTGTTTGGTTCTCAATGTGTGCAGTTATATGGAATGATGTTTGCTCCTTTCATGTTCCAATTCTACTGTTACAGCAATGGTGGGAGTGTTTGAATTTCAAACAATTAAAAGTTGCCTTAAGAATAGTTATAGAAGGTTCATTCTGGTTTTCTTGCATGCAGAGTAATTTTCCAGTGTTGATATTTGAATTGAATACTTCTCGAGAAATGGGAAACAAGGGATTATGCATACACCTGTTTGCTTTAGTTTATGCGTGCTTTTATTTGGACACCTAGAAATTCTGGTGTGTAGGGTCGGTTGTTCTTAAGATATAGTCACCATCTTTCACACAAATTACTCTCAGTTCAAGTTGTACGTGGAATGTTGAGTTCTGGATTAATGGTCTATTCCATATTGCCCTACATTACATTACTTCTATTAAATATTCCTGATAGGGTCGTTGTTAGTCGGTAGTGTCATCATGAGGATCTGCACTAACAGATCAGCCTAATAATTATAGGTCTCCTACTCCTGTCACAGCTAGGTCCCTCTCTGTTTCAAATTGGTGCTTTCCCATCTGAGGGGGGTGTCCTTGGAGGCCACATACTACAATCTGACCTGCAAATATGTGTAAGAAAACAAGGGAAAACAGCATGCTGTATCTCCCTTTTCGCTGACCTAAAACAGTTAAAGCTGGAGGGTTAGTTTAAATGTCGAATTTGGAGGCCGAGAACAACAAATTTAAGAGACTTTTAACAGGAACAACCAAAGAAATAGGTGAAGAAATTGCGGCTTTGAGTGATAAAAATGAAATCAAACAAGAGCAATGATGAATCACTGAACATTTACTAAAAGTTAACCATTAGCATCCAACGAGACAAAGAATTAGAACAAAGCATAATTGTATCTATAACACATTACCAATAGACTGTTTGTACCATAATGGTTGACGTGGAACAGGCTGCTGATGATCTCCTTGCCAGCAAATGAGGGTGGTGGTGAGAGAATGGTGGATGAAGAAAAGATGAGGGTTCTGTTGCGGCCAATAGTGCTCCCAAATGAATCTCTTCCCTCTTTCCTGTCTTCTACTGTGAATATAAAGGCCTCCATTGCATTAATGTGCCCTCTCCATGCATATTGATCTAACCCGTGCATGCAAGAGAGTGCACCCTCCTTCATTGAGAGTAATTGTAGTCTAGTGAGGTGTGCCCTCTTTAACTGATAGCTCATGCATGCAAGTGGAGTGTGCCCCCTTCACTGAGGTCAATTGCAAGAGCCCTCCTTCACTGAGGTCAACTGCAAGCCAAGTGAATGTGCCCTCTTTGATTGAGAGAGTATCCATGCGAGTGGAGTGCTCCCTTCTTTAACTGAGGGAAACTGCAAGATAAGTGCGTCCTCCTTCACTGGATTGCTGTGCATGCATGAGGCGCTCTCATGTTTAACTGAGACAAAACACAACCTTTTTGTCCATGCATGCGCCCAGTTCACTGAAGGATCTCATCCCTAATTTGTGGTCTTCATCCTCCAAAAATGCACCCTCACATGTGGGCTTTTCCTCACAGTAATTCTTTTAATT
This sequence comes from Pseudotsuga menziesii, assembly GCA_001517045.1. Lineage (NCBI taxonomy): Eukaryota > Viridiplantae > Streptophyta > Pinopsida > Pinales > Pinaceae > Pseudotsuga > Pseudotsuga menziesii. The sequence continues at coordinate 22,418 of LPNX011088067.1, forward strand.
TTTTGATGCAGGTCTTGGAGGGTTTCTTTACTGTCAAAGGCACTTTAGGACATCATACTTTGTTCTTGACTGGGTGTTTCAATTTTTTTTTGGTGAAGTAACCTTTCACAAGGCTTTACTTTTTGCTTTTTTGAGAGTTCTTACAAAAAAGGTCACTCGTTCATGTAGATTAACCAAGGATAGTAGTACCCAGATTCCTTATATTTCATCCTTGGCCTGTGATTTCCCTTTTCACTGTTCTAGCACTTTTCCTTACCTCAACACCTTTTCATCACCAAACCTTGACCATCATCCCCATTGCTTGCTTGAAGACTTGACATTGAACCTGTACCTGCTACACAAAGAAAATGGTAATACTAGATATGCCCAACAAATAACATAATACTTCTTTTACAAACCCCACATAAATTTCTATCCATGTCATGTGGCCCTCTTGATCAATGTGCATGCATGGATCAACGAACAATGTGACCAGCTTGATGGAATCTTGATGGACCTTAACCTTCTAGTAGTGTAGGCACAACTGGGCGGTTAACAATGGTGACTGAAGGGGATGACATCCCCTTGCGGGGTGTCGATAACTATTGAATCTTTGTACTCTTTGAAAATGATCAATGAAACTTTTGACATATATCAAAGTGCCTGCCCACTGTGCAATGGAGTCAAGTGCATGGGACCTCGACTAATAGGCTGACCATGAGGTATAACCATGCATTCCCCTCTGCATCTGGCATCTGCAATTTGCAACTCGTTCGATAAGCACTCTTCTCCTGGAAAATGAGGTGAAGTCAACAATTGGGAGAAAAGCTACTTGATCAGATGCCAATAATGAAAGCAACTGACAGGTACGAAGATATCCACCAATAATGCTAATGGGCTCTAAGGTATGAGCACAACCCACCAATGCAAAAGATGATTTAAAGTTGAGTTTGGGTGGAGCTCATCTGATCATAAACCAATGATGGTCAATCCTGTCAGACGTAAGATGGCTGCAATTAAGGCTAATGATCATCAAGGTGCTCTAGCTTCTAGGTCAAGCCTCAGATGATGTGCTAAAGCCAATAAGGAATGACCCGCTAAGAGGTAGGTATTGGCACGAAGCTCGAAGCAAGAACCAGAAACATAGTCACATGGTGTCGAATCCCTAGTGCTGGATGAGGCAATGACTAGCAGTGATTTACTCAAAATAGAAACAGGAAAAGACATGATAGTAGTAAGAATGAAGACTTATCATACTGTTTCTCTGTCATTGCCCACACCTAGCAGACTCGAGGATTTGTGGCCAAGATGAAATGCAAGTGGAAAAGGGCCTCATCCAGGGCAACTCCGATGATATCAAATTTCAACAATTTGAACCCAAGGCAACATTGTTGCCTAACCATGTGAAAAACACTGAAACTAAAAAACCCAGGAATACACAAACATATGTAAGGCAATTTCTGAGGACTGTTGACAAATGGAAATAAATTTAAGGCTAAAATAAAGCCAAAATCATGATGAACAACAATCTGAAAATGCAAACAGCAGGCTGAAAATAAAAAATCAGCTAAAGGAAATGGTAAAAATGATAACTTCTACTCTATGGGAGACCCCAAAAAATATCCCTCCTTTTTTTGTATGGGTGCAAAGGCTCTTATTTTGGATGTTTGTCAAAGCTGCCATGGTCAATCAACATAGTCAAATGACCAATGTAACAGATAGGTGATCAATGTTGTGGGAAACATCAACATAGTCAACCCTCCAGTGCAACCAATCATGAAGTCTTATAAGATGAAAAGATGCACTCATTAAGTCTCACGGCTGAAAATTGGAACACGGTTCCTCATTAGTGATCAGGAAGAAAGAAAAAGGCCAAAACTCATCAAATCTGCCTCTTGAAACACCTCTATCATCCTATACTCAATTGGATCATGACTCATCCTGATATCTAAGCAATAATCGGTCGAAGGATCTTCCAAAAGAACAAAATCTGTATGTGGAATCATGGGCAAACTATGAGGAAGGCCATCTTCTAGTTGAACCAAATGTTGTTCATCCTGCTGCAGTGGTATTTGATCAAACTGTTCTTGGGTCACTGTGGGGATAAGCAAGGATAAAACCTTTGATTGATTAAATTCTGCATGGCTGATTTGTTCCTCTTCTTTTTGAACTTTATCATCATTACTAGGAGGAATCAACAAATCCACTTGTAAACTCAACTCTACATTTTCATCTTCATGGAATTCTACATATGGCTCAAAGCCTCGCCGCTCAACTGGTGCAACAACTGGTTCATGATCATCGAGGCACGAGTCATTGTTGGGCAGTTCAGTGGATGCACAACATCCATTATTCTAGTCCTTCTCATCAGCAAGGAATTCCCCTCCTCTTATGGCAATGCAAAAAGCTTGCCCTATACTTGTTGGTCTCTTATTCCGTAAGAGAGAATGAAATTCTAAATCAAAAGTGAAGACATAATCCAGTACAACACCCATTTGGAATGATGAATGAATCTTATTCAATGCATGGATATATGAAAAACAAGTATAGTTTCATTTTTTCTCTTCTTAATGCAAGATAACTCCACCGCCAGGGATTCTGCAAGGTAACTCCACCACCAGGGATTCATTATCCTGCATCCATTGTATGTACTCATCATCCATGATAAATCATGATCCGTCGACAAATAGAGTTGCCAAGGGAGACTAAGGTCTTCTACCCTTATGTTCTAGAATAGAATTTCAGGTTCATTAAGACCTGGAACTGTGCCTTGTGCATGATCAAATCATGGAAATATTCTTTAGTTGTCCAACGTGATAAAACCCTACACAATGGAGTCACCAGGTGAAATGAAAAAATATAAAAAAAATAAAGAAAATCTTACCAATGTTGTTTAGTTTTCCAAGGATTGACGAAGTTCTCGGCAACAATGCCAAATTGTTATCATGTGGATCTGCATCAACAGATCAGTCAAATAATTTTAGGCCTCCTAGTCTTGTCACAGCTGGGTGCCTCTCTGTTTTAGGCTAGTGCTTTCCTACTTTGAGGGGGGGGGTTTCCTTGGATGTCACATGCTGCAATCTGATCTGCAAATCTGAGCAAGAAATCGAGAGAAAACAACATGCTATATCTCCCTTTTGACTGTCCTAAAACAATTAAAGTGGGAGGGTTAGCTTAAATGTTGAATTTGGAGGCTGAAAACAACAAACTTAAGAGACTTAATCGGGAAAACCAATGAAATAGGTGAAGGCAGTTTATTTTAATTTCTCACAGAAATGTCACACATACAAATTGGGATCAAGTTGTTCTTTTATTCACTTGCAGATTTATCTCATCCACTACTAAATTTCTTCAGAATAAAAAAATCCCAAATTTTCCCCTCTAATTCTCTTCTAATCTTTCCTTTCATCTCCCCCTCCAATCAGGCATGGAGTCGCCTTTTTATACTAATCAAACCCACATATGGTTTTCTAAAACCATCTGCTGATTAACTAACTAAATCAACCCACACATGGTTTCCTAAAACAATTTTCTGATAAACTAACTAAATCAACCCACACATGGTTTTCTAAAACCATTGACTGATTCAACCAACTAGAGACATTAATTAGGAAACCCACTCCCTTAGTAAATTTTGTTCAAACTTTGAAGGTCGATTAAAACTCAGATTTTTTTTGGAACGATGCTCTTGCATCACATTCTTCAGGAGCATTGCCTGCTTGAAATACACTGGACCTTTGAATTTGAAAGCAGATTTGATTTTGGGTAATATATTAAAAACTGTTCCTGAATTTTGAAATTTCGGAACTTATTTTACTTGAATTTAAATCTAACAGCTCTCTTTATTTTCTATCATTGCTGTTTTAAAACTTATCAATGGGTGTACATTGAGAATTTACTTTCTGTATGGTGTTTATAGTGAAGTGGGGTAGTTTCCTGAATATTTGATTTGTGCTTAACTTTGTGCATTTATAAAATTATATTTAATTTAATGCTATAGTTTACGTTTCCAACTTGCTGGTCACACATGAACGTTTTGAGTAGTGGTGTCTCTTTCTGTTAGAATTGCATGAATGCAGTACAATCCATAGATGGCATCCTGACCCATTATACTGACCAACTCTGTCCTCTAAGAAGGTTCTTTGCTGTTATTTTAGTTGGCAGAAGCTGGTTTTGTAATTGTAGTGGCACTAGTGGAGTGGTGGTAAACAATATCAATTTTAATGAAGATGGACATAAATATTAAAAGCTCATTGCATATTGTTGTCAGTTTTATCACTATCCTGATTCCTGTAGCTGTTAAGAGAGCCAACATAAAACCGTCCTTTTTTTCTATCTTTACAGTTCCCTATTTTTTTTTCTCAACTCTTGTTGTAGCTTTAGAAATAAAACTATAAGCTAGTTGATAATAGTTTTGTGCTCCAATGTCAACATGGTTTTAAACATGGCATCCTCACTCTTAATTTCGTCAAAATTGAATGTAAGTGCCTCACTGAAATTCATTGGTATAGAAACAATATTTTCCCAAGATGTTGTTTAGTGAAGGACTTGCTTGCTAACCCTGTCTGTATTTTACAGGTTAGCATTTATCAGCCTTGTTTGCAATCTTTTAATAACGCCCGAGGAGAAGATTTACATGTGAGCTAGCTTGAGTTTCTTCTGCAATGGCTGGAAAATCTACGATTTCATCCTCTAATTCTGCAATCATTGCTATGATTGCTGACGAGGTACTTATTTCCCTGTCAGTTCAAAAGCAGCATCAATTTGTTTTGATTACCATGTACGGAAATTTTCAACTAAGGATTTTTTTTTTGAAATATATGTGAAAGAATTCTATATTTAGAATTACATAAAGGACAGGCATTTATCTGGTAAGGCAGTATGTATTAACTTTCATCAGTTATCATGCTAATCAAGACAGTTAAATACCTATTTAAATGGTATATGCTCTCAAAATGAAGATCACCATATTAGGGTGCAATGGAGCATTATAAAGGTTGCAATTGAGAGGCCTTGGAAATCCACCGGGGTTTTGAGTCATGTGCATTGTGGAGTAACATCTTTTAATAAATGTCATGTTGTGGTCATCTTCAGCTCCTTTCTAGGAGTGCCAAAATTAACAGCAATGGTATCGATGCATATTTAGGTCAGACCATGTAGCCAAGTGGAGAAGCTTTTTGAGTATGTAAATATCTTTATAAACAAGAACTGTCTGACTTGGCTTTGTCATTTGATTAAAGCTCATGCAACTCTAATATACAAATAATCACGTATATTATTCAAGTCTACTGCCACGTCTCTTCAGTATTTGTTGCTCATATCAGCTTTCTGGCTTCACATTAACATTACTTGTATCTATTTCATATTAACATATCCAGATTCCATATTTAATATGTTGGAAAAGAGTGGGGATGTCCATGGCTGTCCAGTGTCCAGATATAACTCAATGTTCTGAAACCAAATTAGACACAATCTGCACACATATGAGCTGCTGCGCATATCACTGCTCCTTTCAGGGCAAAGGCTTACCACACAGTACGCACTCATAGAAACACACCCATCCTATATATATTTTAGCAACTCTAATACCAATGTAAGTAAGGTTACAGTCAACCTATTGAACAAATATATTTTATCAACTCTAATACCAATGCATTTAAGGCTGCAAAACCTATTCAACAGATATATTTTAACACCTCAAATACAAATGTATTTAAGGCTACACAAACTGTTCAACAGAATTCCTATCGCAGAGTAGTATTTGTGAATTTTGTTAAGTACAACAGAGTGTGCTTTCTTTTGCAGCAGTTGATTGTATCAGTGCACAGAAATCCGGATAGTGCCCAATAGTGTTAACATGTGCCCTGTAACTAGGTCATCAGATCTTCTTTGTTAACACAGGAAATTAATGATAGTTTCAGGGGAGCTTATAAGAGATAGAGAAGTACAGTGAATTAATCACAAGAATAAATCAGCTTACAGATATGCAGAAAAGTTAACTCTGTTAACTGGAAAACTGCAATGAACAATAGAGTTAAAACATACAAGTGTGCCTAAAAGGAAGCAATCTCTAACTGCACCAAGTTCCTTATATAGCACCAGGGCTCACACTCTCAATGCTTAGTGTTTGGCACAGACAGAAAATTCTATACAGCCCCTGGCTCACACAGACAATAGCTTTTCTTAAAAGGTTGATCGCTCATACATCAATACAAGAAGTTCAAAGCTGGTTCTAATGCTCATTCTATCAAGCATTCACAACACTCTACATAAAGAAGTATCATTTACAGCATACATATATGAAGCACAATGATCAAATTTGACTCTGTCAAACTATAACTGTCCCGGTGGACTCTCAAATTTTGGGTTACATAATCAAGGGTACTTACTAGTTAGGCTTGGACCTTGTTTTTCTTATATAAATTGACTTGAACAACAGCCCTCAGAGAACAATCCATTACAACTCTAGAATAAAGGTCAACAACACGTGCTTGAATCCCCTTGTGACAATGTGGCAAGATTTGCACATTTGTATGATTAAACTATGCCTGCGCAACACAACATACTTCTGCACCTATGATAACAAACACATCCATATAGGCCACCGTGTCCTGTGTCATTGTGTCGGACACGGACACGTATTGACCCGGTGTTGGATGTGTCCTGTTTTAGGACACATTCAAAACACGTGTCCGACACTGTGTCAGGACGTGTCCCCAAAACAGGACACCGTGTTGTTAAAAATTAAAACAAGACACTTCTAACCCTAAAAAACCTATGTTGCACTGGTCTTGGGAACGGGGGGACACGGGGGACGCGGGGATGAGTTTTTGGGATGGCTAGAGCGCACCCCCAATTTTTCAGGGGATGGGAGGTTGGGGACGGCAATTATGTAATATAAAATTTAAAAAATATATATAATTATATATATATATATATAAAAT
>LPNX011088067.1:39372-97704 GCA_001517045.1 Pseudotsuga menziesii
AGTGCCATGTGAAGAAAGAAACAAATACAGGATGGAAGAAGAGGCCGCTCAAAACAATTCCAAGAGATCAAGGGTCGAATATGAATCCCCACAGAGAATGTTTAGTGGTGGATTTGGATCATCATCCACCCATGCTAGTGGATTCTCCCCTATGTGAAAAACATTATCAGATTTCCTTGACCTTGGTTGCAAAGATGATGTGGATGCAAAAGTTTACAGGTTTCTCTATGCATGTGGTGTGCCATTCAATGTTCTTCGCTCACCCTATTAGCAAGAAATGGTACAAGCCATCAATGGTGCCCCTAAAGGATATAGGAGCCCTGGGTATGACAAAGCTAGAACCGTGGGACTTGACAGGGAAAGAGCCAAAATCAATAGTGCTCTTGGAAAGTTTACAAATGATTGGTCGTTATATGGGGTATCCATTGTATCGGATGGGTGGACAAATGTTAAAGGCAAGCCATTGATAAATATTCTTGGTGTGTCTGCTAGTGGTGCGGTCTTCCTTTTAGCTCATGAGTGAGGGAGTGAAGTCCATATGAATAAAAAGGAGTGAGGGAGGGAGTGAAGTCCTAAGTCAAATTCTGCAACAAAAGGAGTGAGGGAGTGAAGTCCATATGAATATTAAAAAACTTATTTCTTTCTCCAAAATTCTCAGGAAAGACATTGTTCTCGATAATGATTCTTGATATGGTAAATCCTTTACATTAATTCTGCACTTACACAAACTTGTTTCTGAACATTTCCAGTCAAATTACATTCAAGAAAGAGATGTTCCACACTTTCTTCCTCTTTCTTCCATAGGTAGACCTATTTGACTAGTGGCTTCTTTCTTTTCTAGTTGGTCATGAGCTTATTGTGGGTCGTTAGCCAGCTGAAAACCAAAATATCTGGCTATGTCTCTAGGTGTCTTATTTTCATCCTGACACTTTCTTTCTGGGCGCCATGATGGGTTAACATGTTTCTCTGACTAGGATTAGCTGTATAGTTGCCACGCTTTTTCCATTCTAGATGCCTCTTTGGTGTTCAAACAAGGATATCCTTTAGAGAGTGTTTTAGAAGTGCCACCTGTGCTTTATAGCAGTACATTCTGACCATAAAGGTTATCTCATTATAAGATTAGGGAGCTAAATATTTTTCCTTTGGTTCTTGGTTTAGGGGTCCCTTTTCTTGGAGATGCCTTTTACTCTCACGATGTTTAATCTTATCTCATTGTTTTTACTTTTGAGAAGTTGTGTTGTAATAATAATAATAATAATTTATTTTTAAGGTCACAGCCAAGACAGACACCAAGTTGGTGTATTATACCCCCTTGTTTGTGGGACAAGGGACCCCCTCCACGCAACGATTTGACTTCTAAAGTCTACGGAGGTGTACATACCCTACCCCCTTCCAGATTTTAACCTATGACCTCCGAGGAGGAAACACATATTTTAGCACTCCTATTATTCACTTGTATATTCTTTTGCAGTCCCATTGGTCAAATTTGCCCACATTGCCTCTTCAAATTTGCTAACCTGCATAATTATTCTGTTGTGAATTTCTCTTTGACCACAGAAGCCATTATTTTGTAGGAAAATCCAAGTTCTGGTTCACAAAAATTCTAAGAAAACCAAGTAAAGATATTTTGGTGGGAAAACAAGCCCTTTGAAGAGTTCTCAAGGACTATTTTTCTGCATTAAACACTAGATGATTTTGCTGGAGAAAACATTTAGGAAATTCAACTTCCACCAATATGAGTAACGATATTGAAATGATCTATATGTATCTATTGTGTTATCAATTTATATGTACTTCCATACTTTTTGTACCTAAAATGTTGTTTGGTGTATCTTTCAGTACTTTTTGTTTCTTTTTTTTCCCCATATATCTCCTTTGTAACAATGGTTTCTCGAGCACGATTTTAATCAACATTTTTGGTGGCTATGCCTGGTGCAAATAATCTAGAGTTTCTGTTTGACTTGATTGGAGTAATTTACTGAGAAGTTAAATTTTTTGAAGGATCTGCTCAGATCCAGCTAGCCCACTGAATCATCTTGCATTGCAGGATACTGTGACAGGCTTTTTGCTCGCTGGAGTTGGAAATGTGGATCTCCGTAGGAAGACTAATTATCTCATCGTAGATTCAAGTATTGTCATTGTCTCTGTTCAAGAATTGACTTTAATATATTTCCTTTTCTTATTTGCAGTATGTAAATCAGTTTTTATCATTGTTTGTGAACATTAGAAGCTTGATGATTTCTCAATGCAAGTTTTAAATTGTGGGGCAGATGGGGTATCCTCGACGGTTTGCTAAACAAACTTTTTCTATGTACAGTAGCTGTTAGCAACATTGACAACCACTCCCCTTTCCTGTTCACATTGCTATCGGAGCTTTCGTATTTTGAACCCAATTATCGCTCGATTAGTATTGTCAATGTTTCTATGTGTAGTTTAAACTTAAAGTTAGAAATTTAATCTCTTGTACACCAATATGCACATTGCCTCTTTGCTATAGATCTCTTGTGGCAGGAATAAATATGCCAGTCTATTTTTTTTCCAAAGAAAAAATGTATTTATATTCAAAATGAAGGTAAATACAGTCCTCAGGTACTATTGACAGCTTGACAGTTTTTATTTGGCATGGCCCTTGCCTTGTTACATATTTTAGCATGGTGATCTTTGTTGCGAAGTTTCCAATGGGTTCATAACTTCATATGGCATCTTGGAAGAACAAAATTGTGCTTACAACCTTTAATTCAAGTTTTTTTCTGTTTGTCCATAGTCAAGGTCAATTAGGTGAAGTCTTGATCATATGCATTTAGAGACATTTTTCTGCAGTGAAACTATGCTTGTCAGGCACTTAATGCTAGGGTTTAACTAAAGCCAATAGGCATTCCCTTTACATGGTATTTAGCGTCAATCATTAGAGCACCATATCCATGTTGGATAGTCACACAAAAGATGTAACAAGCAAACAAACATCACACATCGATACTGAAATATGATATCTATCATGACTCTTGAGTCATAAGTCCTGATAGGATGATACAAAATCACATCAAAACAAAATCTCATGAGATGAATCATCATGAGGCATCTAGATACTACAAGGATAATGCACTAAGGAATCAACGATTATCTTCAGTTGATTAAAACCTTCAAATGGTTCACGATACTCCCAAATCGGATCCAATGGCTTTGGCATTTTCTAGGGCACTGATTCAATGATAAAAACCTATGGCACAAAAAAAATGGGGAAATTTAATCAACACAAAAGAATGTTGCAAGTTGCAACTAAAATATCACAGCTAGAGAAGTGTTAAATCTCCCTTTAAAAATGGCGAGAACAAGTATATCTAATGGACATTGCAAACCCTATCCAAGATCTTGAAAAACAAGGAAAATACAAGCAGATTTTTTTTACATATCTGGGAAGATTGATATGGTAGATCGGAGTATGTTGATTTTTGTACCTAGGCAGATGTTCCCTAGGTGACTTTAATTTTGCCTAAAGTCACTTTAAGAGGGAAAAATGTGACCCTCACATTAAAGTCACTTAAATGTGACTTTATGACTATATAGTCACTTTTTGATAAATTTAAGTGGGTGAGTGATTTTATTTATGGGAAATAAATAAAAGGGATTTTCACTCTCAATCAATCTCAGCCATTGATTTGATTCTTTCTCCACCATTGGATTAAGAAACTCACCTAGGGCAAACAAAAAACATGAGGGAGGCAAAAGGACATTCACTTGTTCATTTTTTCAGAGAAGGAGAAGAGAGAGCTGGAGAAGAGGTCGAGTTGCTTGAGAAGGGCAAGATTTTCCAAGTTTTGCTGCTGAAGAGATTTCAGTGAACAAAGAAGGTCGAGACTGGTTATTTCTTTTGCTGGCACGAATCCCAAGAAGAAGTACGACCAGGGTATTTTCTGCTGTACGAACTGCTGCATTTATTGGCTCGAAAATCGAGGAGTACGGCCTGTACGGACTGCTGTACGGAGCATTTATTTCTGCACGATTTTCGAGGTGTGTTTCCTGCTGTACGATGCATTAACTCCTGCACAGATTTCGAGGAAGGTACAGGAACATTTATTGCTGTACGGCCTGTCAATTAATGAGCACAGAATTTGAGGGAATGTACGGCTGTCATTTATTGCTGTACGGCTGCCATTAATGAGCACAGAAATCGAGGTGTACGGCTGGTGTATTTGCTGTGCATGTATTTTCCAGATTTTGTGAAGAAATCGGTGGTAAAGATAAGTTGTATTTCTGTCCATTATTTTGCTGAAGAAATTAATTAAATCTCTCCTCTCTGACTGGTTTTCCCCGTGGGGGTTTTTCCAGGGCTGATTAGCNGTAAATATCCACTCCACAATTGCTCCATTGATGGCAATGAAAACAATAGGTTTCCCCTTGTTTGCTTGATGGAAAATGGTCATAGCATCCTCAAAGTCCAATCCCCTAACTCACTTTTGCAAAATGAGAGAAGAAAAACCCCAAAACTGGATTTTAACAAGGACTTACAAGGCAGGCTGATAATTCCCAATTTATTCCGGTAAATTCCAAAACCTGAATTTATCACAATAATTTATGGCGATAATATTGCCGACCCCTGAAAATGGCTATATATCGTCTTATTGGTGACATATCGCCAATAAGTCAACGCTGATCAATACTATACTGTCCATAACGGTGTTCTGTCAATATATCTATAACTATGCTATAACAGAAATAAAAAAAGCCTATACAATGGCTTTTACAAAATTAAATAAGATCAGAAACATTACTGTTCGCATCCAGAAGTAGCTATGACATCTTGTCCATAAAAAATAACACAGAAATGCAGCCATTTAGGATTGTAACATCAGAATTGTCATCTGATATTCAAGCAGAACTAAAAGAGGAAAGGCTTGGGATCTTGCTGTGAACAGTCATCTCCAAAATTACTTCAGAAAGTTGTATATCCTGTTTTGAAAGGCTATCTGCTAACATATCATGCTACCTGAATATATAACTGAATGATATACTGGAGAAACTTCCTTTTGGAAGTTTGATCTGCTCCAGCGCAGGCAGAAGAAAATTTTATGCAACTCAGCCTTACCATCTACCCTGTTGCCCTCTAACCTTCCAAGTCCAAGAGCAAAAGTGCAGATGTGGGCAAACTAAGGAGTTCACCCATTGTCAATTGGTGAATGCCGACTTTCTTTGGGCTGGGGCTTTTCGAGCTGTTATCACCCAAAGCTACACTTCAAATGTTACATAGTCCTTTAACAAAGTGCAACCCTAGGGGCACTTAAGAAGATTGCCCAATGTCAACACATCAATACTTACTCTTGCTTTAGACCAATTCTTTTCCTGCGCAGGTGTGGAAACCCTAAAAAAGATGGTTTTTGATGTTTTCTTTAGAAATAAAATAGATGGTGGAATTTGCCATGACTAGTGCCTATCCAATTGCGTTATGGAGTCAAGACCAATGAACAAGAGGGTTTGAATATGATGAAGAGGCGTAATTAGACTATTAACAATATGCTCTAGCTAACCAGATGGATCTTCTTCAATATGCAGAAATTAAAGGAGGGGCCTTCCAAAGATACCTCACAACACTTACAAAACATGCAAGTAGAATAGAACATGCAAACCATGAACAAGAAAAGGAACAACAGCCTCTTAATATGTAGAAACGACAAAAGAAATATTCATTAAGTGAACAATGATTACAACAAGAGATAGAGGGTGAAACTTGTTGTTGCATAATCTAGCAGCCTTGAGATTGCTAAGATTAATCGGCTGCTAAACCGGAAAAACCTCAGGACGATACCCCCAAGTGTCACACAAGTAAAGTCCTCCTTTTTTAGGTTTTCCAATTTCATTGAAGTAGACCTCGACTAACCACGAGAGGTGACACTAGTCAAGATTTTTCTGGTACTTTCCGGTAAGGACCAACTTTCCCACAGTACTTACTCAATCGATTTGAGGAAGCAGTATGCCTTAGGAATTAGCAAAAGGGTTCAAATGTGGCACACAGTGGGAATGCTAAGGGGTTTGAGGTTTAAGGATTGAAATAGCCCCTAAGCGAAATGTTAGAGAACAAAGTAACTAGGCAATGCCTGGAAATAAAATGCAAGCTCCTCTCAAAATGATAGTGACAGCGAAATGACTAGGCCCAAAGGTTGAATGGTTGTCTCAAGGGTTTAAATGGCGAGAAACAAAGGTATGAGGAGAACCGAGTTAAATGTGCCTAAGCTTTTAAGAATTTATGTCATTATAATGTCTTAAGTGTTGAGTGTGAAAGGTTACCAACCTAAGTTTAGGTTCAGATTTCAAATATTATTAGATTTAGTGCTTAGGTCTGTAAGTTTGGAGTGAAGTGAAGGTGTTGGTAGCCTGGTATGGGTTAAAATAATGCTCAACAGATAGGATAGCTCTACGCTGCAGGGAATCACTAGCCCCCCAGGTAATCGCTCCCAATTTGCGATCCCGAAGGAAGCTATGAGGAATCGATCTTGGGATCGCGTTTCCTCTTTGCTTTCTGTTGGGATTGATTTTCCAGTTCGCGATTCCGGTTGAAAAAAAACGCTCCTTGCCCTTACACGGGATCGTTGAGGGATTGACGCTCCCAGAGCGATCCCTCATTGCTCCCTCAGCGATCCCAGACCAAAAAAAACGCTCTCGAAAGTGCTTCCAAGACGATTCCGTAGGCTAGGCGCACTTGCTTCCAATTTTCTCAAATTTGCAAAAAAAAACTTGTTTTTTAGTGATTGGCTAGGGTTCATTTAGGCTTTATAAACACTATTGTACTCCATTTGGACTCATTTTATTCCTCATTTCATTGATTTCACTTCTCTTGCTAGGGCTTTGAGTGGGTTTGCTAGTTGTTTGAGAGCAAATTTGTGGGAGCTTGGAAGGGGGATTGAAGGGGAGATTGAAGGCTTCTATTTGTGAGAACTGGGAAGGGAGATTGAAGGTTTCCATAGAGACATTCAACCACCATTGAAGAGCTAAAGAGGTAGGCTCTAAAAACCCAATCTGTGTTTGTTTTTGAAAAAAATATTTCACTATTGAAATTTTAAATCTTGTATGTTTTATTTTCCTACTCTTTCCCATTTATTCTTCTCCATCATTCTATTGCAGGAAAGAAGTGATTCTCATATTGAGTTAAGAAGCATGATGGGTATGTGGTTTTTGTTTTTGGTTCCATTTCTTCTCATGATGATGGTGGTGGGAAGTAGATTTGGTGGTGGCAATGATGAGGAGGAAGAGAAAGGGAGTGGCACATACCATGGAGAGGAGGAGGAAGAGGAAGAGGTTTATGATGATGATGAGATTGAGAGTGACGAGGGGCAAAAACAATAAGACACCACCTTTGTGGAAGTATGTGACAAGGCTTGGGGGAGGGAGAGGGGGTGGAACCACGGAGTTTACATGACCCCATTGTACTAAAACTTACACAGGTTCATATACCTGTGTGAGAAAGCATTTGTGTGGGATTATGCCATGTGATCAAGGTAAGGCTATTGGAGTCAAAATCCGTGACAAAGTGTCAACTAAAGAAAGAAACAAATACAAGATGGAAGAAGAGGCTGCTCCCAACAATTCCAAGAGATCAAGGGTTGAATCTGAATCCCCACATAGAATGTTTGGTAGTGGATCTGGATCATCATCCACCCATGGAAGTGGATTCTTGCCTATGCGAAAAACATTATCAGATTTCCTTGACCTTGGTTGTAGAGATGATGTGGATTCAAAAGTTTATAGGTTTCTCTATGCATGTGGTGTGCATTCAATGTTCTTCGCTCACCCTATTGGCATGAAATGGTACAAGCCATCAATGGTGCCCCTAAATAATATAGGATCCTTGGGTATGACAAAGCTAGAACCGTGGGACTTGATAGGGAAAGAGCCAAAATCAATAGTGCTCTTGGAAAGTTTATAAATGATTGGTCCAACTATGGGGTATCCATTGTATCTGATGGGTGGACAATTGTTAAAGGCGAGCCATTGATAAATATTCTTGGCGTGTCTGCTAGTGGTGCGGTCTTCCTTTTAGCTCATGACTACTTAGATCGCTAAAAGATTGGTATTAATATTGTACAATCGTTACTTGAAACCATTCAAAAGATTGGGCCATACAATGCCATTCAAGTTATCACTGCTAATGTTGCTAATTGTAAGGTAGCGGGAGCAATCATTGAGGTCAAGTATCCCAACATATTTTGGTCAGGGTGTTTGGTTCACACATTGAACCTTTTGATGCATGCTATTTTTAAGATGAAGGACCCTAGTTATCGACGGATTGGTGCCTTGTACAAGAGAGGTAGGCAAATGATAAAATTTATTACCAATCATAGCATGGCCCACCACATTTTTCGCAATCACTCTAGGTTGGAGCTATTGAAGGTTGCAAAGACTGGATTTGCTAGCTACTACCTCACCTTCAAGAGGCTTTTGAAGGTGAGAGAGGCATTGGCTAGTGTGGTCTTAAGTTATTAATAACAGGGATTGAACGATAGAGCTACAAGTGCATCTGATAGACATGTCTTTCAAGAGGTGGAGGACACCGTTCTTGATGCTCAGTTCTAGGAACAGGTTAAATATGTTCTACTGTTCACCAAGCCCGTTTATAGCATGATTCGTTTTGCAGATACAGAGCAACTGATGATTGGGGAGGTGTATGAGCAAATGGATAGCATGCTTGCTCAAATCAAAGACATTATTGAGCAAAGAGATGCAATCTTGTATGACCATATTCATAGACATGTGGTCAAAAGGTGGGATAATTTGAATGTTCCACTCCATGCCCTTACCCCAAAATATTATTCTCCATCTTGGTTGGACCAACCTGCACATGGTGGTGGAGTTAGGAAAAGACAACACACAGATCCAAAGGTGCAAAATGGGTATATGCTTGCATTAGACAAGTTGGTCCCTGATGAGGAGTGTGCTCAAGTACGGAGTGAATTGAGCCAATACATCAATGAACATGGAGTCTTTCGTACCTTGCATGCAACCAATGATTGAGAGAGGTTGAATCCTATTCGTTGGTGGAACATGTATGGCAGTGGTGCCACATATTTGCATAAATTGGTGGTGAGGGTGCTTTCACAGGTTGTTAATAGTTCTTCTGCAAAGAGGTGTTGGAGCTCCTACAGCTTCATCCACATTGTCAAGAGAAACAATTTGAATGTAGAACGAGCCGTAAGTTTGGTTTATGTGCACTACAACTTGAGGATGTTGTCCCATTATTGTGAAGCGACCAAGCATGATAGAATGTTTTTGACTTGGGACAACAATCCAGAGGAGGTTAATGTGGAGGATGGAGCCATGGCATAAGAGCGCTTGGAGGCTGAACTATTGGGTGATCATGATAGTGATCCAATTCATACATCAGAGATGCCACCCCCAACCACCAATAGGTTTCCAGATGCAGGAGTTTTGCCTTTAGCTTCACAACATCCAACAATCCGTGGGGGCTATTCATCTTCTTCTCATGTTCCACGATCACTTCCAATAGCTCCTATTCCACCTAGAACACGAGAAAAAAATTTGGAAGTTTCTCGTTCAGCCTGTGGTGGCTATGTTGCGTGTAAGCGCCCCCCCCTCGCCCTCGCTCTTGAAGCTCGCTTATGAAGGAAGCGTCCAGGAAGTGCTGGGGAAGCGCACTTCCTAAGGGAGCGTTTTCAGGAAGCTAGCTTCCAGGCAAAAAAAAACGTTCCCACCTTTTTTTCCAAGTTTTCTTAAAAAAAAAACCAAAATTTTAAGTGATGGGTGGGGGGTAACTAACCCTAGGTCCATATTAATGCTATATAAAGGAGGCAAAGCCTACTCTAATAACAAAAAACCTAACCTTAGTAATCATCAGTAGCATTAAATGGTAATATTAAATTCTTAAAGTAAAAGTTGGCATTCTACTTATCTTTCATTTTCTATCCTTTTACTTAAATTTTTAACATTGCCATTAATTGTTTCAGGATGTTTGAGAGTGGTTCCAACCTCATCGGACTTCAAATGCAAAAATTAGAATTTTTGATCCCATTCAAAATTCAACAGGGTTAACAATTTTTAGGATTTCAGGATTGCAATGTTTCTACTGGATTCTATCATGTATGAGGGTATGGGATTGCCATTTAATCAAACAAATGAACCCCTCTATGTATCTTGATCTTGGGGGTGCTGATTGTTCAGATTGACGTTGGTGGCCTAAAACTAGTTTTTGAAGAATCCCTAGTTTATAGCCTATTTATTGATATAATTTGGTTCAGATATGGATTGCACTCAGAGCTATTTTGGTTGTATGCACTCTTACTTGCTAGATACATGAGAAACTTTGCATATTTGTGTATAATGGTTTGAATTTTGATGGATGCACATGGTTTTGTTGACATATGCATCAAAATATATAAAAATATATATTATATAAAAAATGCTCCCGAAAACGCTTCCACCCCGGAAGCTTCTGAAAATTTCGCTTTTTGCTTCGCTCCCACTTCCTCCTCCTCGCTTTCTCTCCCACTCCCAAGTACCTTGTGTGGTGGCTACCATCACAGCCTATAGGCCTGTAGGCAACCTCTGTGGCTGCCTAAAGGCCTGTAGGCTATGATGGAAGCCTACACAGGTTGCCAAAAACTAAAGATTTAAAGAAAAATCTAAATAAAAACACAAATGAAATTTAAAACAAAACCAAAGAACTAAAATAAAAACACAAATAAAATTAAAAACAAAAAAACCACTAACCTCTGAAGTTGAATTGCTGAAGTATTGAACATCTGAACTCCTCCTTTGATACTGAACTCAGTTCTTTGAAGTCTCCTTTGAAGATGACGCTGAACTCATCCTTCCTCAGTCTTGACTCCTCAGTGCTCAAAGCACACACAATAGTCCACAATGCACACAGAGTTGAGCTACTCCTTCCTTGGTAGTCAGACTCAAAGCGTACACAACGAAAGCATGAGAAGAGAGAGCAATGAATGATGAGTGAATGATTGTAGGAAACTCCTTAAAGGATTTTGCACCCATTTACCTCCAAATCTTCCTTCCTAAACTAAACTTTTGTGGGTTAAAGTCAACACCATAATACTCATGCGTTGGAGAGAGAGAGAGACACAGAATCGCGAGTTTGAGTGAGTCTGTGGTGAGTTTGTCTGAGTGGCAAGTTTCATGCGAGTTTCAATGATTCACGAGTAAAGAGGCCGAATTTGTGGCAGTTACTCGTTTCGGATACCACTCGGCTAGACTCGATTGGCTTAGAAAGTTTCCAACGATTGAGACTACACTGCTCGAGACACAAGACAACAAGGAGGCCTTCATGGTGAAGGGGTCACAGATGGGAGGTCAAGAGTCAATATGTTAATCTCTAGCCAATGGATATGAGGTCATAATCAACCATGTTAAGTAAGATTAAGACATCTAATACAAACATCAATCAAAGTCATCATTCCATAAAACATATCTCAAGGCATGAAATGGCAATATATCACATATGGCATGCCATCATCACAAGGAAAACATGTCGTCCACTAATAACAACTCAACATTGATCACATCTGCACTCTGAAAACTGAATCTTATCTTGATTTGTGAAGCAAAAATATGGGAAAAAATCCCCATACACAAACTGCTATAACAAAACCTCAACCTTGTCTTCTTATTGTGACAAAATTGCCTTTTTTCAAAGATTATATCAGCAATTTGTAAGATTAAGTTAGAGCCATCAAATTAACCCATGAAAAGGAAAAAAAGACGAAAACCTCAACTTGAACTCGTACTTCTTCCAATCCTCCCAGAGATATTCAACTAAGTGCTTGGAGGTGAATTTCCTATCTACCAACCATGCCCCTACTTTTGTCATCACATTCAACATCTTGACCCCATTGCCTCCAACAATTTGTGGCTCAATACTGACTAAGTTTGCATTTCTCTATTTGGTCCAAACTTCGAACAAGTGAGAGCTATCTTTTGTTGCATGCCTTCTGGCCCTACAATGGCCACATCTTGACCTCCTTGAGTGAGGACAATGTTTGAAAAAATTAACTTGTCTCATCATAGATAAAAATTGGATTTGTCTTGTTCAACATCTACCTTAGCCGTGATCACCAACCACATTGTCATTACTGTTTTCCTCTCCTTTCAAGAAAGTCTTCTCAAACCATTCAACCAGATTTTGTAATGCTATGCAATTCTTAGTTCTTTGAGCGTTGTATCGACATAAATCAGAAGACAAATTTCACTAGCGTCGATGAATATTTTTAGGGTAGATTTCACAATACTAATTTGAAGGCTTGCCTAGAAATGGGTTTGGAGTAGAATTAGGCACAACTGCTCCTGTGGACGTAGCACTATCATTGACTAGGTGATTCTTTGTCTTACACACTATGGACCAGACATGCTCCCCACCAACCTTAGATTTTGCTAATTTTTATATTTGCTCAGTTAAACCAGATCATTGATTCTAGAATTGGCTATCTTTAGAATCACATTGGATGTAGAGGCAATGGTCATGTGGGTGTTTATGGTTTCTGTATATACAATGATTGAATCAATAGTCATAACTTGCGTTGAAGCTTTTCTTTGAGAGGTCCATCATTGTTGTATCATTTGAATCCTTGGTAGAGGTATGGGTCCTCATCTTAACCACTCTTTATGTTGGGTATCATTAGTTTTATAAGTCAATTTGCTCATTGTGTCCCGAAGGCTCTAGTCATAACCTAGGCTCTGTCCTACAATTTGCTTACTGTCTTTCAATTTAGTTGAACTTTTCCATTCGGGCTTTGGTTTCTAGAACTGTATGATGAAGCCTTGTCTCACTACATCTAATGTCCTTACATCAAAACACAACCAAGATTAGAAGTGTCGTATCTGGAGAGTAGATCAACTGCTAAGACCCCCCTCTCATTGCGCGCCGTCTAATGTCCTTACATGATGTAGGACACAAGGACATCAACCAACATGCAATGAGATGGGGGTCTTGGTGGTTGATCTACTCTCTAGATTTGACATTTTTTTTTATCTTGGCTATGTTTTGGCAGTTTTGGTCTGATGTCAACCCCCTTCCACTTCCACATGCCTTCGAACCATTGAATTCCCTCCCTCCCATCCAACCGTTATCACGTTCTTATGATATTTTTATCACGCGTTTGATTTTGAACGGGAGCCCACATTGACACCCATGCGATCTTTTATGATAGCTTATTTGGTGGTTGGTTCTATTAACTTTGCTAGGTTTAAGGGAGGAAAGGAATATAAGAGAAGGGAAAAGGGAAGGAGAAAGACAAGAGAAAGGAAGGAGAAGAGGAAGTAGAGAGGGAGAGAAGGCTTTAATTGAATATTACTTCATGCAGAAGAGATCAAAGAAGAAAAAGAAGGGGGGGGAGCAGATGGAGTAGAAGAAAACAAAGCAGGAAGACAATTCCAACTTGAGCTTGTTGGGTAGAATTGTGGAAAAGGAGAAAAACTCAAAGAGTGCAAATCCTTGGGGAAGAAATTGGTTCTACTAATAGTGTTGGGTAGAACCAATTCTTAACAAGAATGAAACACAAGGCTAGTGTCTTTACTGGGTAGAACTTCCATGTGACAGTTGAAAAGCCTTATCTCGTGGAGAAAAAACACAGGAAGAGGAACTCATACCTTCAATGGGAAAATAAGGCTTATTTAAGCTGATTGTAGGTAACCTATGATCCTTGGTTTTAAGGAGAACATCCATCTATTTTGCACAGTAAATGTAAGCCCAATTGAGACTTCGACTGGTGGGTATCATCGAAGCAATTGCTTGGCCTTGTTGTTTAATTGTTCTTTTATTGATGTTATAGCAACAAGAGCCATTGGGGGCTGCTATATTTTAACTTCCATTTCTAGTGTATTAAAATAATAAAAGAAAACATGTTGTGTTTATGCATGCATGGGTTTGCTTGAGATTTCAGTTTGAGCTATTTGTGTGTTGAAGGTAGGGATAATTCTTGTCAAATCACCCCTACAACATTGTGGTACTTGAGGGGTACTTTGTACATAGTTCATGTACCACTACAATGCCCAACGCCTTCAGGTTGTCAGAAACTCCACCATCATGGCATCAACAAGGATGGTATTCGTGGGATTCCAATTGGCTCAACATAAAAATGTTTCTCTGCAACATTGTCACCTTTCCCTGAAAAAACAGTCAAACACAACACCAAATTGACTTTTACTCCAACTATATTACTAATTTGTATGAATAAAAAAAATTCTCGTCCCTAGTTGACTCACTAGGTTTTGACCTCCACTAGAAAACAAATCAACACTGCTAATTGAATTGCCACCACTACTCAAGTTCACTAGAACTCGTCTGACTTCCACTATGACCCACCAACCTCTCTATTTCTTTGGATTGCATATGTTAAATGGTCCATTAAAGTTTTGTTCGGACCAACACATTGCTGCAATGTCTTTGACCTGTGTCTACACACTTTTTTTTATGTTGAAAAATACTTCTTATATTCACATAAAAATATTTACATTAAAGCTAGTAGTGGAAAGGTGTATACGATGCCTAATCCCACCCTGCATCAACTCACTATACATCTTCAATTTGTCCATCAAATCCCATGGACGTTCATCTACTTCCCCTTTTGTAGCGTCCCCCTTTTGTGGCTAGATTGGTGCATATATTGGAGGAAAACGAGTCATGGGATGAAGTGGTTCACAATACAACAACGAATCCTATTACAGTTCCCGCTTCCATCGATGCACGAGCACTTTGTGCCTTCAACAAGAAGGACATAAACGCCATAAGGATTATTCTAGATGCAGTGAAAGATCATGTTATCCCACACATCTTTAGTAAAACCCATGCATATAAGATGTGGGATGCTTTGACCAGCTTGTTTCAAAGCTCAAATGAGAATAGGAAAATGGTGTTGAGAGAGAAATTGAAAAGTTTCAAGATAGCCAAGGCTGAGGGAGTGATTTCCTACCTTACTAGGATATCTTAGGTGAGAGATGAGCATGCAGCAGTGGAGGAGGTTGTTTCTGGCTTTGAGCTAGTGCGAACATCATTGAATGGGGTTGCAAAGCCTTGGGTTGTTTTTGTGGAGACCATAATAGCTAGGGAGAACTTGCCTTCTTGGGACAGACTTTGGGACGACTTTGTTCAGGAGGAGACCTAGAGAGGTCTTGTGTAGGGGAGCTCTTCTAATAGCTGGGAGGATGACGAGAATGTGGCTTTGATTGCCAAGGGAAAGAAGAAGTTCAAGAAGGGCCCCAAGAAGGGTGGGGCTAAGCAATAGGATGGACAAAAGGACTTGAGCACTGTAACATGGTTTGCTTGTCAAAAGCTTGGGCA
Source organism: Pseudotsuga menziesii (assembly GCA_001517045.1). Lineage (NCBI taxonomy): Eukaryota > Viridiplantae > Streptophyta > Pinopsida > Pinales > Pinaceae > Pseudotsuga > Pseudotsuga menziesii. The sequence goes on from LPNX011088067.1 coordinate 54,665, forward strand.
CTATGCTGGACAGTGCCCACAAAAGAAGAAGAAGCAACAACATACAACAACTTTAGTGGAGGTTGAGGAGTTTACAACTAGATTTGAGAGAGAGTTTTCTCTTTGTGTTGGGCATGTTGAGAGAGAGTGGGCATCCATCATTACTAGTACAAACATTGAGGTTCAGAGGGAGTATTCTATGTTGGCTGACCATTCATTTAGTGCTTCCACCACCAGCACGTGGTATATTGACAGTGGAGCTCCGAGCCACATGACAGGTGCTTGAGAGATGTTCTTCGAGCTTTCACAGGCAGGTATAAATGTGGAGGTAGTGTTGGGGGATGACACAGTTGTCAGAGCAGTTAGGCGTGGGACCATTACATTTCAGAGGGAGTCCATGAGTCCCATGACCTTGAGGGACGTGTTGTTTGTACCTGGGCTGAAGAAGAACTTGATATTAGTATCGATGATTGAGAGATAACTATAGTGAGATTGTAGAGGAGGCACCACCTCTCATGATGTAGGCGACCTCCTTCACCTACCAAGCCAACTCACTAATCCCAATTTGCATGTGCTTTATTGCCTTGGCATCATATCTTTATTCCACGCGAGCGAACTCACCAACATCATGCGCCTCCACTATCCAAAGTTTGATGTATGGTATTTCCAACTTGATTTTAACCAAAGTAATGTTATAAATATGAAGGGGGTCCACCCGTTGATGCTAGCGCAACCCCACATACCATGCTTACGATTCCTTAAAGATTGACGTCACCATCCATTAATCATCTGTAAACTCTTCTTTTGACCAAAGTTTATTATGTATTCACATGGAGGAGGGTCGCATGACATGAGGGACCCACTTTCATGTCACTCCAACCAATTTTTAATTGATTCAAATTTTTAGAATTTGTGCAATTTGTCAGTTAGCATTTTTTTGCCATTTAGTAGAGCACCTTTAGCGAACAAATGCCATGCGCGACAATATTGTTGCTCGAAAATCATGAAAAGTGGCCCTCGGGGTAAAGATGTCGCTCTAAGTGTGAAAACTAGCATCCCCACGTCATAAACGGACTCCGGACCCACCAATTATTACATTTTGAATTTTTTTAATTAAACCATTAAAAATGGCTTAAAAATGGAAAAAATATTTTTCTCGAAATCCGACGAAACTCTAGGGGGACCTAGTACATGTCCATACGACTCAATATTGATGCCTAGAACGCTTATATACATTAACACGTGAACTCTAATAGCCTCCTAAGGTCTATCCGTCAAAACGACCATTCCAGCTTTGGAGGAGCGGAGAAAAGCTCGAAAATTATACATCGCTTATTCAACATTGCATAATTGACAAGGGAAAAAACACGTTGGAATGATCAAATTGACGTTTAAGTCTTGGGAAGCCAAGTCCTTCACAAAAAAAAGGTCATGCTAGCACATTTATTACAACTTCCCCGAAGGGGTATGAACATTCGGTACTAAAAATTGAAAGGCCATGAAGGCTTGAATGGACTTCTGAACTCTGAGCTTGAACAAGTACTTTGTTCATCATTGGCAGCTCACTGAAAGTCCAACTAGATGCAACCTAGTCGGTAACACAACCCTAAAGGGGTTTGATTTGGATATCTTTTGCTTGTTCTTATGTATGAGATAATAAATTAAATTTTAGATTTAAAGAAAAACTTTGAAAACAAAGAAATAGATTTGTTGAGGTGCCTAAAATAAAGAGTAAAATCTCTTGACTAGTGCCTTAGATGCTTTAGGAAAGGGCAATGGGGTCATAGATGAACCAACCCTTATGAGAGGGTAGAAGTGCTCAAACCCTTATTATAGTTTTTGATAGCAAAAATGATTTCTCTTCTAATCAAATGGAAAGATCAACAACAAAAGTCTTCCAAGTAACAAGTGTTGAATATGATGCTAATTGAATAGATAAAACAAGTAGAACTTTGGGAAAAAATTCCTCAAAATATCATGCAATGTTTACCATTTAAAGAAGGAATCCATTAAAGATATTAAACACTTATAACTCCAACTTAATTCTACACTATTAGCCCACTACACTTAACATAAGAAAGTATACACAAGAGTAGCAAGAGTGTTTTATCCTCCAAGTTCTAGCAAAGATTACAATGAGAGGAGGGTCTCTTATATAGATGAGAGTTGCTAAATCCTCTAAAGAAAAAAATAAAATATGTACATGACATGGTCAAAACTAGCAACCCTAGATCCAAACCCCTAGCCTCTTTGACCAAGTGAGGGGGGCACACCACTAAAGAGAGAGAAATAATGAGGTGGAATACATCTCAATGAGGTAGAATGCTCTAGAAGATATGGTCAAGTTGAGTAAATGCTAAGCTAAAACCCTAGATATTGACAATTCAACCACTACTCTATGTAACAATCTCATGAAAAGTCAAAATCTCTCCAAGATAAGTGGAGAAAAGAAAGGAGCGCCTAAGGTGCAATGTACCACAAGAATAGTCAAACCATGATGGAAAATGCCTCAAATGATGGTGTGCTCCACTAGAAGATGATGTTAAGTGTCCCAAGGGTCCAATAGAGAACAAAAAACCTAGAGCGTCTCTGTAGAATGTGTGCAATCAACTCCTCAATATGTGTGCCGCATCCTTCAAGAGTGGAATGCATGATCCAAGTGTGCAATGAACTCTCAAAGGATAGTCAAATTTGGTCCATGTCATCTAGGAGGTTTGGCCCTCTCCAACATGCCAAGAAGATGAAGAAGCACACCTCCAAAGGCTCCCACGTGTGCATGAAGAAGGGGCGTGCACCACCTAGGAGGAGACATGAAATAACTATAGAGCTACCAAGTGTTAGACGATATAAAGTATGACTTACGAAAATTACTTTATTATATGCAAACATTAACATGAAGGCTTTCAAGTGCACTTTTCTAATTAACTCAATCACTTTTGATTAATTATACCAATTACCTTAGAATTACCATGGTGCAATTATAATTGATCTAGATTTTCATGTTACAACCTAAGACTAAGTGCATTTCCTAAGTTTCTAATCAAGATGAGGTTAATGAAATGAATGCAATGTTAGGGAAAGGTTGTTTCAGAAATAACTTTCATTGGAATGTGTTTGAGCAATGAGTAGTAGATCTACCCCTTATCTTTCAAGAGCTAGGGGTTGATGATTTTTCTTCCATATGTGTGCCTTGGAAGGGAATAATTTTCTTCTTGAGTGACCCTTTCCTTATGTCACTTTTATGATCCTTTTTTTGCAAGTCTCGTTCTTTGGATTTGGCTTTGATTGGATGAGATCTCACTAGCTCACTTTGTGTGTCTTCTATGTGTCTCCTCTGTTGAATTTTAGCATTAGCATGATACTTTTTAAATTGCAGACTAACATAAACAAATGACAAGTGCAGTAAAACAACGTTCATCATATCAACACAATGGACATAAGAGTTTTTCACTGGGGAAACCTTTAAAGGACAACACCCCCAAAAAGCATCAGTAGCTTATCTCGTAAATGAGATGACTTTAAGAAATTCTTCAAAAAGTTCCTCAAACCCTAATCAGGGTTAAACCACAGATTACAGGAGACCAATAAAATTTTCACAACAAAATCAAAACAAGGGTTTCAAACCCTGGTAGTCCAGATCTGCCCAGATTTGATCCAGGCTGCCCAAATAGGCCTGCCTGAACTGATAAACCCTGCCCAGACTGACAAGGCCTGCTCGGAGTCTGAAAAATGCCTGCCCGAAATTTCTTCTTCCTTGCCCGACCGTTGTTTTTTTTTGCTCTGCCCGAGTCTGTTGTTCACTTCCTCACCTGCCCGGATGGCAGATCTATATTGCCTGAGGGTTTATCTACAGTGTTACATGGGGACTCGCCCCCCAAGGTCGGGGACGCACCCCCCTCGCTCCTTGTGCCCCGGGGTCTCTTGGGGAAACGTTTCCCAACGTCCCCAAAATCAGGAAACTCTCGGAAATTCGCAAGGGGGCGCGTCCCCCTGTTCTGCAGCGCGCTCCGGTGAAGGGGGGCTCCCCCACGCCCCCTCCAGAAACTGGGGGGCTCTGAGACGCACGCCACGATTTTCCCAATTTCAGTTTAAAAAAACAAAATTTTAATTTTAATTGTTGTTTAGTCTCTGTTTCAGGCTTAGTCTTTAGTAATTTACTATTTCACTATTTTAGCATGCAATATCATTGATTCAAGTTTTCAATTACAATGACTGAAATTAGAAATATGAATATCAAGATTCAAATGACAAATTTGAAAATTATCATGATGAATTGTATAACGTGTTTGTATTATTAATTTGCTATATTCTGATTTACATTGCACAATGATAAACTTAGTATTTACTATTTATTATTTACTTCTAGTAGTTTACATGGGATGAATCATTGAATTGTTATTGCTGGGATTTAATAAATTATAATATTAATTTTTATGAAGACCTGGACGTCCCCCTGGCCCCCCGAATTTCACTAAAATTTGGGGGTGGTCTCCACACGTCCCCAATGTGTGTTTCCCCGCTCCCGCATCCCGGAAACTTGGGGGAACATTATCAGATTGCCCGGATTCTGTTTGGGCAACCCGGACCTAGGGCTAAGCCCTCTGCTGCTGTTAGTAGCCCTTTGTTTGCTGGCCATAACAGATTTGGGCTTGCTCGAGCCCTCAAGGGCTTAGCTAGGGTGCCCGAAAACCCTTAGCAGGTTGCCCTGGGCCCTGCTAGGGTTTTCTGTGAGTGGCCGTGAGCTGGAAGGAGTAGCCCAAGAACAACTAGGGCTTGCCCGTGAGTCTGTTGAGCAATTCGAGCCCTGCCCCAGGGAGATAGAAGACAGCCGTGGAGGAAAGAGGGGTGGCGAGAGGACTGTCAGCCTGCCCGAGGTGAAGTTGCAGCTGCCCGTGAATGGTTGAGTGAACTGTGAGGAGAAAGGATGAATGTGGATGCCCTAAGTGCTGCAAAATTGATAAAACCCTAGTTTAGGGTTGATAGCAAGATGAATGTGGATGCCCTAGCTAGACTCATCCATGCTGGGGCATAACCACAAGATAGTTCTCCTTCTTCCTTTGCACCAACGATTCCTTCTTCTGAGAGCAGTTAAACCTGTATGAGCAAGTGTGTGTAATAATGAAATGACTTGATCTTCTTTTATATCCTTCAGTTACCTGTAAGTGGACCAAAATTAGAAAGAACAAAATAATATTATTTTATTCTTTTCTAATTTTTAGTTTTACCTTTTTACCTTTCTGTAGTCTAGAAGGTCCTTTATGTATTTTTTAATTTTACCAAAAGTCCTTATTTATTTTTGACTTTCATCTGTGGTCCCTTTTCTTGTGGTCCAAAAGTCCTTATGTATTTTTGACTTTTGCTTTTAGCCTTTTTCCAAGTGCCCCTGTGGTCATCACCTGCGGTCTTTTGATTTCATTCAAAGTACATCATCATAAACCAAGAGAGTTACTAATGCTTTTATATCACACTCTGTGTGACACCAAGATCAGGTACTAGGGTTTCTTAACCAAGGGTAGCTAAGTCTTGGAGAAGACCACAAGCCCATTGATCAAGGGTCAGAGTGTCACACATGCCTAGACCAAGACTAGGGCGTATAGTGCCTTCATGGTAACAGACCAGGTGCCTCCATTCTCCAAGAGAATGGCTACTGAGAACTAAGCCGAGTCTACTAGTACTAGACTGGTCCACATCGTGGTCCCGGACTAGATGTCTACCATTCAACAGAATGGTCACTCAACACTGGGTTGAGTCTACCGAGGGCAGAGCTGGGTCCATATCATGGTCAAGGACCAGATATCTACCATTCAACAGAATGGTCACTCAACACTGGGTTGAGTATACACCGAGGTCTTGGATTGAGTGTACCCATTCTCCTAAGAGAATGGCTCTCGATGTTGCTCAAAAAAATCAACACTCCCTCTCAGCGAGAGAGGCATTCTCTGCCATACCAAGCTTTGTCACGAAAGTACACGAACTTTGATGTCGACAGAGGCTTGGTCAAGATATCTGCAATCTGTTCATCCGTACGAATGTACAGCAACTTCAGAGCACCTCTCTGCACTAGGTCTCTGATGAAATGATACCTCATTTCAATGTGTTTCGATCTATCATGAAACACTGGGTTCTCCGAAAGCTTTATGCAACTCTGATTATCGCAATGGATGATCGTTGAGTCAAGCTTTCCCCCGAACAGATCAGATACCAATTTTCTGAGCCAAACTGCTTCCTTGCAGGCATCACTTGCAACAATATACTCTGCCTCAGCTGTACTCTGAGCTATGGAACCCTGCTTCTTGCTGGACCAAGAGATCATTGCTGATCCCATACTAAAGCAATAACCAGAGGTACTTTTCCGGTCAATTGCACTGCCAACCCAATCTAAATATCCAAATAACAATACTCCACTGCTAGAAGTATACCTGAGCCCATAAGTGATAGTACCTCACACATATTTGAGTACATCTTTGGCGGCTACCAAGTGTATGTGCTTTGGATCGGACATGAACTGACTCAGTGCATTCACTGTGTAACAGATGTTTGGTCTCGTATGCACGAGATACATCAGGGAACTAATAAGCTGTCTGTATAGAGTAGAGTCCACACTCTATGAACTGGTGGCTGAGTCCCGCAACTTTGTCAAGTTGCTAGTCATTGGTACACTCATGGACTTGCAGTCCTGCATCCCAAATCTCTGCAAGATATCCACTGCATACTTTCCTTGTGTCAAGAAGATCTCACCTGGCTTTTGCCAGACTTCTAAGCCAAGGGAGTAATGCATCAATCCGAGATCTTTCATCTCGAATTCAGAGGTAAGCTCCTGGTTACACTGATCTATCAACTGTTCATCACCTGTAAGAAACAAGTCATCTACATATAGAACAAGTATCAAGACATGATTCTGAACAACCTTAAAGTACAAGTTAGAATCAGCTGTACTTTTGGAAAACCCCAGGCTATGGAGAAATCCATCCATCCTAGCATACCAGACTCTTGGAGCCTGTTTTAGTCCATACAAGGCTTTCTTCAATTTACATACATGGGTCTTCTTCCCATGAGTCACAAAGCCTCAAGGTTGTTCAATATAAACTTCTTCCTCAATCTTACCATTGAGGAAGGCTGCCTTTACATCCATCGGATGTAACTTCCATCCGAATACTGCAGCGAGTGAAATGATGGTTCTAATGGTAGTATACCTGGCAACAGGAGCAAATGTCTCATCATAGTAAATGCCTTCTTTCTGAGTGAAGCCATGAGCTACGAATCTAGCTATATACTTTTCCACACTGCCATTTGTAGCATGCTTGATCTTATAAAGCCATCTGGAAGTCACTACTGACTTTCCTGTTGGTCTGGGAACAACTTCCCACACATCATTCTTCATGATTGACTTGTATTCTTAAATCATGGCATCAACTCATACCTGTTTACTTGTTGCTTCTTCGTATGATGAAGGTTCTGAACGGATAAGCTGACTCATAAGACCGTAGTACTTTTGTGGTCTTATGCTTTCTCTGAAAGGCCTGGGAGGAGCTTTGTGCTTCTCGCCTTCTTGCACCGTTTCTCGGTACCAAGCAGGTCTCCTTTTGGAAGGAGGAACTTCATGTAGTTCTTCTGGTGGACTTTCAGTGTCTTCAGGTACATCTAGAATTTGATCCTCAAATTCCTCTTCCTCCCTCTGAATTTTGTGAATCTGGAAACTCAAGTGGAGCAACTGAATCTTTCGGTTAAAGCTCTAGTGTTTTACGAAACACGGCTTCCTCATGGAAGATCACATCTCTACTGACCTCAATGTGTCTTTGCCTCGGTATATATACCTGATAAGCCTTCGAGCAGTCACTGTACCCAACAAATATACCTTTCTTACTGGAGGACTCTAGCTCGGCCCTCTTTTCTTTTGGCACATGGACATTCATAGGAGTGCCAAAAATCCTCTCGTGGTCAACTGCAGGTCTCTTCTTGGTGAAGCTCCCCCAAGATAGCATGAGGGCTTATGTTCTGAATATACACAGCAGTAGCTGTAGCTTCAACCCATAAAGATAAAGGAAGATCTAGATCGATGATCATAGCTTTAGCAGCTTCACAGATTGTTCTATTCTTCCTTTCTGCAAACCCATTCTGTTGAGGGTTGTAAGGTACTGTCAGCTCTTTCTTGATTCCCGCTTCTCGGCAAAAATGATCAAACTTATTAGATTCATACTCACCTCCGTTATCTGATATCAAGATACGGATGTGCCTGCCATTCTGATTTTCAATTAGTGTCTTGAACTCTTTGAACTTGTCAAAGGTTTCACTCTTGGCCTTGAGGAAGTAAATCCATGATTTCCGAGAGTAATCATCAATAAACAAGACATAATATAAACACCCACTCAAAGAGTGTGAAGACATAGGCCCACCAATGTCACAGAATGAATCAAATCCAAAATGCTTTTAGATCTACTTTTGCTTCTGGGAAAAGATTTCTTAGTGTTCTTACCTAGAGCACATCCTTTGCAGATTCCTTCATGTTTTGGAGAAACGTCTGGCATACCTGTAACCATCTTCTGCAATCCTAGGAGAGCTGTGTAGTGAAGGTGTCCAAATCTTCTATGCCAAAGTTCACATGGATCAACTGTGTGATGTACCAAAGCATGAGTGGAATCTTTGGAAGCCTTGTAGAGGCCTCCCTCTCGAACCCCAATCTGTATTGTTGAGTTTAGATCTGTGTCTTTTGCTCATAAAACGACCTTCTTGTCCATGAAGAGGACTCTCTAGCCTTTGTCTTTCAAACCAACAACAGATAAACGATTCTTCTTTAAACTACTAACATAAAGAATATCATCAATATGAAGAACCGTACCCAAGTCAAGTTGAAGTGAAGTTGAGCCAACTCCTTTAATCTTGTAAGTGGAGTCATCTCCAAGTTCAACCTGAGTGGTGAACTTCTTCTTTCTGTAACTGCTGAGAGCTCCACGGTTACCTATCATGTGCTTGGAGGCACCACTGTCCACCAGCTAAGAAGTGGAACAATATGAGAAAGAACCAGTTAGAGCAGAAATCAAGTAGTACTCTCTTCTAGGTTCTTCTGTTTTGTTAGGCTTGGTTTTCTTCTTCTTCTTTGGTGCTTCATCATCTTCTTCCTTTGTTTCTGCAGTGGATGCTTGAAACCTTCACTTGGGTTTTTTCTTGTTCGGCCTACAGTCTTTAGCAAAATGTCCAAACTTGTGGCAACTATAACATTCCACTTTTGACATGTCAAAAAACTTACCCTGAGGTTTCTTTCCCTTCTTTTGTTGAGGGAAAGGCTTCTTGAACTTCTTTGTCTTTGCTGCAAGTGCAAGGTTGTCTTCCTTGATTACCTTGCCAGAGGTCCTTCTTCTTCTATGCAGTCATGCCAAAGCCTTTCAAAGGTTGGCTGATTCTCTCGTCCACTGATGGATGCCATGAAAGTTTCCGAAGAGCTTGGGAGACATCAACCACGGTTTGCACAAGGTCATCATCATCAACAGTAATACCAATAGCAATGAGTTGATCTCTTACCTGTGCAATCTTCGTGAAGAAGGAACCAACTCATCTTTGTTCAACTTCAAAGTTCGTAGCTTTTTCTTCAAGACTCTCTTTTGACTGGGAGGCTTTTTCTCATATAGGTTTGCCAAAGCATCAAAGCATTCTTTAGCAGTCTTCAAAGCTGTGATGTTGGGCATCACTGTCTCTTTAACAGAATCATAGATGATCCTTCTAGCCTTACCTTGCTTCCTTTTGTAAGCAAGCCTTCCAACATTTGATGTTGGCTCCTCAATGCAATTAAAAACAATATCATCCAAGTCATTCTCTTCCAGAATGGTTATTAACCTGGCCTTCCAAGAGTTGTAGTTGGCTGAACCATAGAGCTTTTCTTCCGGTCTGAAAACATTGACAGCCATCTCTACAACTTAGCCAAATGTTAAGTCTGCAAATCTTATCCCAAGGTCTAGGAAAACAACAACAGTGTCCCTTAATTGTGTTTTCACATGCTAAGCTCTAATACCATGTTGAATTTTAGCATTAGCATGATACTTTTTAAAATTGCAGACTAACATAAACAAATCACAAGTGCAGTAAAACAACATTCATCACATCAACACAATGGACACGAGTTTTTCACTGGGGAAACCCCCAAAAAGCATTAGTAGCTCATCTCGTAAATGAGATGACTTTAAGAAATTCTTCAAAAAGTTCCTCAAACCCTAATCAGGGTTAAACCACAGATTGTAGGAGACCAATAAAATTTTCACAACAAAATCAAAACAAGGGTTTCAAACCTTGGTAGTCCAGATCTGCCCAGTTCTGATCCACTCTGCCCAAATAGGCCTACCCGCACTGATAAAGTCTGCTCAAACAGATAAGGCCTGCACGGAGTCTGAAAAATGCCTGCTCGAAATTTCTTCTTCCCTGCCTGACCTTTTTTTTTTGCTTTGCCCGAGTCTGATGTTCACTTCCTCACCTGCTCGAATGGCAGATCTACACTGCCCGAGGGTTTATTAGACTGCCCAGAGTCTATTTGGGCAGCCCGGACCTAGGGTCAAGCCCTCGGCTGCTGTCAGCGGCCCTCTGTCTGCTGGCCGTGGTAGATCCGGGCCTGCCTGAGCCCTCAAGGGATTAGCTAGGGTGCCTGGAAACCTTTAGCGGGCTGCCCGGGGCCTTGCTAGGGCTTTCTGTGAGTGGCCGTGAGCTGGAAGGGGCAGCCCAAGCACATCTAGGGCCTGCCCGTGAGTCTGTTGAGCAGTCCGAGCCCTGCCCCAGGGAGATAGAAGACAGCCGTGGAGGAAAGAGGGGTGCTGAGAGGACTATCAGCCTGCCCGAGGTGAAGTTGCAGCTGCCCGTGAATGGTCCAGTGAACTGTGAGGACAAAGGATGAATGTGGATGCCCTAAGTGTTGCAAAACTGATCAAAACCCTAGTTTAGGGTTGATATCAAGATGAATGTGGATCCCCTAGCTAGACTCATCCATGCTAGGGCATAACCACAAGATAGTTCTCCTTCTTCCTTTGCACCAACGATTCCTTCTTCTGAGAGCAGTTAAACCTGTATGAGCAAGTGTGTGTAATAATGAAATGACTTGATCTTCTTTTATATCCTTCAGTCACTTGTAAGTGGACCAAAATTAGAAAGAACAAAATAATATTATTTTATTCTTTTTTAATTTTTAGTTTTACCTTTTTACCTTTCTATAGTCTAAAAGGTCCTTTATGTATTTTTGACTTTTACCAAAAGTCCTTATTTATTTTTGACTTTCACTTGTGGTCCCTTTTCCTGTGGTCCAGAAGTCCTTATGTATTTTTGACTTTTGCTTTTAGCCTTTTTCCAAGTGCCCCTGTAGTCATCACTTATGGTAATTTGATTTTATTCAAAGTACATCATCATAAACCAAGAGAGTTACTAATGCTTTATCTCACACTCTGTGTGACACCAAGATCAGGTACTAGGGTTTCTTAACCAAGGGTAGCTAAGCCTTGGGGAAGACCACAAGCTCATTGATTAAGGGTCAGAGTGTCACACATGCCTAGACCAAGACTAGGGCTTATAGCGCCTTCCTGGTAACATACCAGGTGCCTCCATTCTCCAAGAGAATGGCTACTTAGAACTAAGCTGAGTCTATTGGTACTAGATTGGTCCATATCGTGGTCCCGGACTAGATGTCTACCATTCAACAGAATGGTCACTTAACATTGGATTGAGTCTACCCAGGGCAGAGCTGGGTCCATATCATGGTCAAGGACTAGATATCTACCATTCAATAGAATGGTCACTCAACACTGGGTCAAATCTACACCGTGGTCTCGGACTAGGTGTCCCCATTCTCCTAAGAGAATGGCTCTCGATGCTGCTCAGAAAAATCAACATCCTCTTCTCCTTAGGCTTTCTTTTATAACATCTCAATGACCAAAACTCTAACCCTTAATCTCCAAAGTGATGGATGGTCGAGATTAGATCTCAAGCCTCACTTATGATCAACGACCGTGACTTAATCTTAAGTTCACTTTTAGTCATTAGCCATTATTAAATTCATTAATGTGCTTTTTCTAAGTTAGACTTAGGAAGGAGATATAAAAGTTACTTTCTCAATAAATTGAGCAATTACCTAGAGAAGTAATGGACAACTCTGCTTGACACCTAACCAATGCAGAAGTACCTGTCCGAGCTATAATCATCAACACTCCCTCTTAGCGAGGAAGGTACTTCTTGAAGAGCCACCCGGAACTGGTTCTCCCTTTGACCTTGGCACATTGTCGCACACATCTTCCTGCACTCTGACATCCCTTGAACCTTGCTGGTTAGTTGCTCCCTGATCACCAGAAGTAACAAAATCAATGATGCTACATATCGGTGCCATGAAGTTTGGAAACATCGTCAAAGGTTTGCTCTCCCTTAATGTGCTCATAGGATCCTTCTCTTGCTCATGAGCATCCATCAATGATATCTCGTCCCAAGTTGGTCTCTTGACAGAATTTGAAGGGGCTAACTCCCTTTTCCCATCTGAATGTTGATCCCCCACACTGGAAGTCTATGAACACTACTCACCCTTCAAAGCCTTCGGCTCCTTGTCCTCTTCCACCAGCATCGATCCATGATCCAAGATCCCCTTGGATCCACCTACAACCTTTCCTTGCAACTTATATACCTTTCCCTCTTTGACACCAAAAAATTGTGCTAAGTCTATGCCAGATCACTTCGGCCAAATAAGAACCCAACCACCCTTGAAAAAGATGGCGTATCCATTGTCTTCCATTGCCGAAACTGAGAGCAAATTCATTTTAAGCTCCAGAACATACGACGCATTTGCCTCCTCTAGAGAACCTCCTGACTCCAGTTGGAACATGACTGTCCCAACTCCCTCTATACCACACTTGGCATAGGTGCCAAGCTCCACATGCAAATATGAGTCTGTCTTTAACAAATTGGTGAACAAGTCATGTGTCCTCGTCATGTGACGAGAAGCTCCATGAAGAATGCACTACTGGAAACTATGCCAGAAAGACAAGAGACTATGAAAAATTCATTTTGAACTTCTCAACAAACTCCTTGACTCGTGCCTCTGCAGATGATGCTACTTACTGAGACTTACTCTTCCCTTTCTTCCGTTCTAAACACTATAAAGAATAATGGCATGCAAAGCATTTGGCTTTGCTCAAATCCTTCTTCTTCTTCCCCACCTGTGAAGTTGACTCTCCATCTGTATTTTCCTTGCTCTCCTTTGCATGACTAGAAAGAGCAACATTCTCCTCATCATTACCCTTTTGTTGGCCTCTATATAGAGGTTCCTCTTGAATCTATGCTTGGATGAAGTCATCTCACTCATACTTACCAGACTCGAAATCGGCAATAAATCGGCAAGGCAAAAGAGTGAAGAGTTTGAATCGGATTGGGAAAAAATCGGGAAAAACTCGGCAAACCCAAAAAATTAAATATATATACATTTATAATTAAAAAGCACATTTTTTTCATAGATATTCAAAATAACTATGTCCATATACTGCAAGATATCAATAGATGTCCAAAATAACCATATTAAACAAATATGGTTGATAGATATTAATTTTTAAATACATTTAAATTAACTTCATCTTATTAATATTAATATATTTATTAAATTTATATAAATTTAATATTAATTTTAATTATTGGCTTTATATAAAACATATTAAATTTATTTATTTGATATTTACTTTTAATTATTGGATTAAAGCCAAATATTATTAAAAATTGATTACCAATCATATGGAAAAGTAAAAACATACCATGTGTCATTTACTAGCCAATACCATCCTACTTATAATTATAATAAATTTAAAAATATAATAATTTATAATATATTTCTTTTACTCATAATAAAATATTGAACTAATTACTAATGTTACTCATAATAAAATATTGGACTAATTACTAATGGATTTTTTTCAGTAATTAATTACTAATGATTTAATGAATTAAGATTTTTTTCGGTAATTAATTACTCAAATTGAATGTAAACTTTATTTATTTAAAAAATGTTTACGGAGTCCGGTTGCAAATTCAAAGTAACCACCCATACAACTTGCCATTATCATTATCATTAGGCAAAAATTGTGTCCAAACCAGGGGCAAACACAACATCCCAAACCCGAGAACAAATCAACGCCCAAACCTGGGGCCAAAATCGCGATTTTTTTTTCCAGCCCAATAAAGTCGCTATATTCCGGCAGCTATTCTGGCATCAATCAGCACATTATTGGCCCAACAAATGCACGATCGGCGTAAGAAGTATTCGAGGGTAATTGGTATTGGGGTGGCTTGCTCTGGTTAAAAAAAGAATCCTGCTCCTTTCCCAAACCGTCAGCTCAAATTGACAAAAATTGCGATTTATAGGGTACCCGAACTGGTGGAGCTGAGTAAAACTCGCGTATTTTTTCCATCAAATGGTTTGAAGTCATTCAGCCGAGTTTAAATCACCTCGATCCAAATCGGATCGTTCTGCTGCCGAGCCGAGTCAAACTCGTGATTAATCCGGTTTGACTCGCGAGTCCTGTTACTGTGATCTCACTACCTCTCCCAGTTAGGAAGATTCTCTTGTGCAACAATCCCTTTAATAGAGGGCACCCATGGCTTGGTGAAGCCATTTAGAGTAATCCTCACCATCACTGGATCTCCCATTGTCTCCCCAACTGTTGGCAACTTATCATGAACTTGTGTGATTCTGGTAAGATGAAGCTATTGTATTTGATCCGGACAATTTGGGGCTCCAATGTTTCTCTCTTAGAACCATGTTTTTGTTCTGGTTGTCATTTTGATATAACTTTAAACTTCGTCATAATCTCCCACATTTTCCTAGCTAACTTCTTCTTAGACATGCGAAGGATCAAATGATCCTTCACAGTATTTAAGATGATCCTCCTGGCTTTCACGTCCTTTAAATTATAAGTGACCAGGTTCTTTGGATTCGTCTGTGGGGTCACCATTGTGTTAGCAAACTCCCACAACCTATTCTCCATGAGAACCAATGTGACCCTCACCTTCCAAGGGATGTAGTTTGATGCACTCTCCAATCGATCTTCAAACTAAAACCCGGGTGTGGCCATATCCAAATCAGATATTTTATGGGGAATTTACCCCAAAAAAATTGTGCTTGGACTCTGTTGTACGCTACCTGGATTTTTGCTTGCTGATTGGATCTCTTCCTGAAACTGCCTAAGGTTGCTTGGAGCCTTTTGCTTTCGTTCGATTACTTTTCTTGGTTGCCCTAGTTTTTTGGGTGCTACTTAACTCCTCTTCTGGGCTACCCGATGCTTTGCTGAACCTGCCTGATCTGTCTACAGTTGCTCGAAATCTTTGCGTTTGTCCGTGGCTACCTGACAACTCTGTAAGGGGTTGCTGCAACGGATCTGTTGTCGATAGCTTGATGGTTGTACCCACATCGCTTTGTTGTCTCCTTCGTCCCCATCACTCAGCTTCCTCCGTTGTCGGTTCCTCTACCTAGCTCTGCCTGTGACCTCTACCTCGTGTTCTCAACTCCTTTGTCCTCTTGTCGGCTCTCTGTATCGCCCATGACTGCCTTACGTTCGAGCCACCTTCTCCCTGCTATCGCCTTGCTCTAGCTCTCCTAGTCTCTGCTCCGTGGATGACTTCACTGTCCCATGGCCACCTTCTGCATGAGCCTCCACTCACCACCCTGCCGCAACCTCCTCCAAGTGACTCCTGACTCTCCATTTTGCTGCGTGTTCTTCTTGTTGCTGTGACGACCGAGTCTTGTCCTCATCTCCTATCGTCGGTGGTTCCACGTAGATCAACAACTCTGACACTAGCTTGTGTTGTACTTTTTACAATGATTCTTCAAAAGTCGTACACTTTTTTAATTTGTTTTTCTCACTTATCTTGCAGAGATAAAAAATTAAAACAATTTTCTCATTGTAAAATTACGTCTCGTGTACAACTGGTTCCTTCTAAGAGACGATGCTCCGATACCATGTTAATTTTCTTGACACATCCCTTGGCATTTAATTACTAGCAAATCCTATTACGCAGATTTAACTAAATAAATGTACAACTACATTATTAATGATCAAAATCAATGTATTAATGGAAGCATAACAAAGAAACCATAACACATTTGACACAAGTGTTTACCCTAGAAAACCCCAATGGGGAAAAACTAACATTCAATGATTTTATGAAGATAGAATTTGGGCTTTTGTCCTGGGATAATGGTCCACCCGAGGAATAATACTAGACAACAAACTGGTCTAGCCCATCACACCTCAATATCTGTCCTTCGATCTTGCTGGATGCTACTACTTTGCCACCCCTTGCTCCTTTGCTCAGGCCTTGCCCCTGCACACTCGGATGGAATTCCTTCCCCACCCAATACAATGAGGTTTCATTGTCTCAATCTGTGTCTTCTGTGTGTCTCCTCCTCTCCTTAGGCTTTCTTTTATAACATCTCAATGACCAAAACCCTAACCCTCTGTCTCCAAAGTGATGAATGGCTGGGATTAGATCTCAAGCCTCACTTAAGATCAACGTCTGTGATTTAATCTTAAGTTCACTTTTAGTCATTAGCTAACATTAAATTAATTAATTTGTTTTTCTTAAGTTAGACTTAGGAAAGAGATATAAAAGTCACTTAGTCAATAAATTGAGCAAGTACCTAGAGAAGTAATGGACATCTCCTTCATGCTTGACACGTAACCTATGTAGAAGTACTTGTCTGAGCTATAATGATGAACAGAATTGAAAGTATAAACAACAATAACAAAAGAAGCTATTTGAATGCTAATAACTTGAAGTTAAGTGAGCTAAATCACAGTTCATTCAAAATACCAACTATCTCAAAGTTACGACATTTAAATAGAAAGGAATACTTGCTGTAAATGAAGTATACCTGTAAATGAGTGTTAGAAATGACAACAAGTTACGAGTGTTCACAATGTACAATGAACCAGAAAACTAGATTTCATAACCAACAACAGATTATGGTTGATTTCAGATTTGATTAGTTACTTGCAACAAGAACAATCCTATGAAATATTATCCCAATAAAATTTCCAGTTTTCTAACCAGTTGCAATGGTGAAAATTTGAAAGTTTCCTTAAAAATTTAGTGAGTTGAAGAAGTAGGAAAGAGATTTCTTAGGCCGAGTGCCTTCAATTGATAGATGGGCTGTGGAGTCAATCACCTTTGCTTCTTGGTGAAACTTGGTTAAACTTGTAAGTTCAAAAAGGCTGGATAACAATCCTCAAGACAATCCCAGTTGAGGTCCTTTGAGGGCGCCCTTTCCTTAGCTTGGCTCAATTGAAACACCCAAAAATGAAAGAGGTCAAGACAATCCAAGTGACAAGGATTGAATCAAACAAGTTAGACATATGCATGGATAAGAAATAAAATCTGAAAATGAAGGTAAAGAAAACATTTCAGATCCAGACAATCTTCCTATCTAATCAAAGAGGCATTCACAATCTATGACTATTTTATGCAATAAACAAGATAAAATTATATCTTAGATGTTACGTCTCTTCACCAACATTCACCATGGAAAAGATAGATTAGAAATCCATCAACACTATCAAACAAAAGAGCATTTGCACACAGGAAAATTTCAAAAATTACTCTAGCATTTTCATTTTAGAACTTCAACCCCTTACAGTGGTGGAGGTCTCTTCCTTTTATAGATTAAGGAGAGCCTCAATACCATGGGAAAAATACCATTGGTAAACAAAACCATGGGAAAATACAAAGAACTATTTACAAAACCATGGGTTCAACTCACCTGGTGCACCCCACTTGGCTGAGTAGGCCTTCTCAAAATTGCCCCTCATTTGTGGGCCTCCAAAATGCTGAAGTAGATGTCAAATGGGACCAAGATGAAAGCCACATAATGCTAGATAGCTGAAGTGGACTCCATGGTCATATTGTGAGTGATGTGGAGCAAGAGAAGTTGCCCCCCTTGGACAAATGTGTCCCCTAGAAATCAGGCTTTTGATTTGGCTGAGAAAAATGCCAAAAGTGCAGCCCGGATGCCATGTATATGCCTCTTCATGATGTTGATTTGCTGAACCAAAAGGATGCGACCAATTGTTGAAGAACTCAACCAACCAAGTTGCCCCTTCTTGGACAAGTGCACCCCCCTTCAAGTTGACTTGCTCATATGTGCCATCAAAATGTGCAAAGTGACCAATCATTGGTCTAAGGAATTTGAAATATCACAGAGATTTAATGCAAGAATGATGCAAGAATTTTACTGCTGTAAATGACTGTGTATTCTGTGATTATCTTCAAATAATTGCTTACATTGATTTATAATTTTGAAAGTAAAAACAAGATCATATAGAGACAGAAAATCGATGAACAGAAAACATTGGCTTTATTAATACAATGGGCAGTAAATAGGGGCTACTAATGGCCACCAATACTCTGTCGACAAACAACTAAAGAACCTGATGCAATGATGCCAATGTTAAAGCCGGGTATGGAGTCATCTTGTTACTGTTGGAGACATGGATCCTTTGCCACGATTTTTCCTTGCTATCAGGTTGCTCATGGCTTCAACAGGGCTCACGGCACCCTCTCTTAGCCTGATCTTCTTCCTTGGCTGTCAGTTAGCCCAATGCAGTCTTCTTTGGCTGCCTGCAGCCTCCACAACTGCCCAGGACCCTCCTGGGATGAGTCACGACCTCCTTGATCAATTCGACAGCTTACCTTCCTGCTCACGGCTTCCATGGAATGACTCACTTCCCTCATGCTTCCCCTCTGCTTCACGGCTCTCCTTCATGCCCCTCCTAGTTCTCCATGGCCTGCATATGGTGCTTACGGCCCCTCTGGAAGAGTATGCTGCTCACGACTTGTCTGGGCAGGATTACGACCCTTCTTAATGTGATCACAGCCTCTCCTTCAAGCTCCATCCTCTTGAAGCTCACGGCCTCACTTAAGGCTGATGGCCAGTCTGAATGAGAGCACCCTTCCAACTGCTAGCAACCTGGTGCTTACGGCTGCCACAGACCCGTCACTTCAGCTTCTTATGGCTTGTCCATGTTTCCCTCCTTTCAGCCTGCTAAGCAGCCTATCTTTTGCTACTAATGACACCCAAATGCTCATGGCCTTCTCTCTTGTGGTCACGACTCATCAAGAAGAAACCCCTCCTTTTGGATTACGACTCTCTCAAATGGAAATATCAATGATGGTTGAGTGTGCCTGCTTTGGTTCACACAATTCCTAGTGGATTAATGAAAACGTCTTCCCCCATTGTACAGCAAAACTTCAGAGATTTGGCTAGGGTGGTATGGATACCACCGAGACCAATGATGGAGTGGAAGGGGTTTTCCAACCCCAAATGAGAACTCTAGGAATCCCCTAGATGGATGCAAGAACAATATCAACGTCACTAAGCATGATCGAGAGTGAAGCCACATACTCCTTTTATTCTTTCATTGGGCTCAATACCACGAGCAAAAACTATGCGTGACCCAAAACCGTCAACCACTTCTCTTCTGCATAATTCACTTTTTTAATTAAGTGGTTCCCTCCTAACTCCCAGATGTGGACACCATAGGCTATGGGAGTCTAATAGGCTACTTGTCAACTCCTAACTGGGCTAAAGTGGGAGGGGATATTAGAGTCCTCTCACCCTGAGATTGCTTGTCCTCAAGCAATTCTAATGCAGGATGCTGCAAGATTTGCTCTCCCTCCCACATGGCATCCTCTGCAGGAAAATCTCTCCATACAACCAAATACTCCTGTATCACTCAGTTCCTTAGTTTCTTCTCCCTGGCATCAATAATCCTCTCTGGAGTCAAAATCAACTACCCTTCCTCATCCAAGGGAGGAAGATCTTTCGAGGAAGTAACCTGCTGTCCCAGTGATTTTTTGAGGCAAGATACATGAAAGATGTTGTGGATCCTATGACCCTTTGGCAACTCTAGCTCATAAGCCACCTCATCGATTCTCTTGATCACTCTTTATGGTCCATAAAAGCGAGGCTTGAGCTTCTCCACACCACTCTTGTTTAGTGAGAACCATCGATATGGCTGCAAACATAAGAAGACCAAATCCCCAACCTCAAAGCTATGCTCTACCTGTTGCCTCTCGGCATACATCTTGTGTTGGTTCTGAGCACTTTGCAAATTCTCCTTCAAGATGAAAGTTTTTCTCATATTTCAGTCACCGGTTTAAATGTCACATATATCTTTGTTTAAAATTTAAAGCCCAACCCAGAAATGTAAAGGCTGGAAATTGCACAATATTTCAGACTGATAAAAACACTGCTGAAACTCGCATTTAATGACAAAAAATATTAAATGCACACCATAAAATTTCAGACTCAGGAATTTTTGGCAAACTTGCCTAGGAAAAACCCACAAGGGGAAAACCTATTAGGAGAGAGATTTTTATTTTCAAGAAAATATTACAGCAAAACTCAGAAAATTTTTCAGACCAACTTATCTCAACCAGATGAAATTTTTTTGCCTCGTTTTCCGTGCCAAACAGGAAAAATCAAACTCATAAATTTTCGGTTTTCTGCCTCGATTTTTGTGTCATTGTATAGACTGTACAAACCTCGAAATCCGTGCCCAATTTTTTTTTCTCGAAAATTGTGCCCAAAAATTTGCATCGAAAATCATGCTTGCTGTATTGAAAACCGTATTGTACGGACCAGCAATAAATGCTGTTGTCCTCGATTTTCATGCCCTCTTGCTGCTGTCCTTTCCTCGAAATGCATGCCAAGAAAAAACTTGCTGCTGTCGATGTTTTCTCCTCTTTCTCAGAAAAATGGCTCTACTCTCTCTCAGCTCTCCCCTTCACTCTCTTTCTCAAAAAGTGAGTTATTTTGCTTTTCCTTGCCTTTTTGGTGAAAACCCTAGGATTCTTCTAATCCAACGGTGGAGATTAGATGAGATGAGTGGATGAGATTAAATGCTCATTAAATCTCATATAAAAATTAATTTCACTCACCTCACTTAAATTTTCCAAAAAGTCACTTTATTCTCTAAAGTCAAATTAAATGCTCATCTCAAGTCATTTAATGCAAGGGTCACTTTATTTCCCCCTTTTAAGTGACCAAGGCTAAAGTCACCTAGGGGAACACTTTCCTAGGTACAAAAATCAACACTCCCTCTTACCGAGGAAGGTGTTCTGCACCACTCCCAACTTGTCTCTGAAGAAGACACACTTGCCTCTCCCCAAAGGTTTCGTCAGAATATCTGCAACCTGCTCATCAGTGGAAATGTACTGCAATGTCACTGCTCCTCTTTGAACATGATCTCAATATGCTTTGACCGGTCATGAAAAACTGGATTCTTAGAGAGCTGGATGCAACTCTGATTGTCATAGTAAATCAATGTAGGCCTCAACTCCTGATCAAATAAATCCACCAGCAACTTGCGAAGCCATAGGGCCTCGCAACTGGCCTTACTGGCTACCAAATACTCGGCCTCTGCAGATCTCCCTGCAAGGTATCACAACACATGTTTTGTGGCTATACCCAGTGCACTCTCCTAGGCTCAACCATGAACTGACTGAGAGTGTTCACCGCCAAACACAAATCTGGCCGAGAGTTGACTAGATACATCAATGAACCAATGAGCTGACGATAAAGTGTAGGATCCACCAACTCTCCCTCAGAAGTATGAAGCTTCTTCTAGTTGGTGACCATCAGTGTAGACATCGGCTTGCTATCCTCCATCCGAAATCTCCTCAGAATATCAACTGCATACTTTCCCTGTCCTAGGAAAATATGTCCAGGTTCCTGCCAAACCTCCAATCCCAGAAAATAGTGCATCAACCCAATGTTGGTCATCTTGTACTCTGAAGCAAGATCTTTCTTGTAAGTTGCAATGGGTCTCTCGCCTCCTGTGATAAATAAGTTATCCACATACAACAAAAGAATGAGATTCAGATCTACTTCACTCTTCTGAAACCCCATCCGCTGCAAGTAAGAGTCAATCCTGGAGTACCAAGCTCTAGGAGCTTGCTTCAGCCCATACAAGGCTTTCTTCAGCCTGCAAACATGAGACTCTCTCCCATGAATCTCAAAGCCCTGAGGCTGCTCAACATAAATCTTCTCATGTATGATTCCATTGAGAAATTCAGTCTTCACATCCATCTGATGGATCTTCCAACCCATTTCTGCAACAATGGAAATCAAAGCTTTGAGCAAAGTATAACGAACAACCGACGCACAACCGACGCAAAGGTCTCATCATAGTCAACTCCCTCAACCTGTGAAAACTCCCGCGCTACAAACCGAGCCTTGTACTTCTCCACACTACCATCTGCAGCATGTTTTAGCTTGTAAAGCCAATGAGAAGTCACCATTGACTTCCCTTCAGGTCTCAGAATTATCTCCCAAACATCGTTCTTCATGATGGAATGGTACTCAACCATCATGGCATCTCGCCAAACATGATGTTGAGAGGCCTTCTCAAAAGTAGAAGGCTCTGAATCACGTAGACTAGCCATTAATGCCATGCCCAATTCGTCTGGCATCTGAATAGTCCTCACTGGCTCCCTGGGTGTACCAAACTCCTGTGCTTCCTTCAAAGTATCCCGAAGCCACGTAGGCTTCTTCTTCCCTGAAGGCTACTCCCACACTGGTCTGCCCTCATCTGAAGAACTACCAGAGGTAGAAACCCCAGTAACCTGTTAACCAGAAGCTGGCGTACCAACAACTGGTGAACTCTGTGCTCCTGATGCTTTGTACGGTGAACCTGTAATCTGAGACCCAAAACCTGTCCCCGAAGATCCTGGTGGCTGAACCACTGAAACTGGTGAACTTGTGCCCATACTGTGTGGTCCAGTAACTCCGGAAACCTGTGTACCTGTTTGCTGCACTGATGGTACCTCTGAAACTACTTGAGGTGTAGGAACCTGCTGCTCTCCTTGCTCTAACTCTCTAGACTTCCTGAAGGCTTGCTCCTCCTCAAATTTCACTTCCCTCCTCACAATAACTTTCCTCTTAGAAGGAAGATAAATACGGAAGGCCTTCGAAGTCTCATCATAGCCCACAAAGATGCCTTTCTCTGCCGTGGGCTCCAACTTTGTCCTCTTCTCAGAAGGGACATGAGAGTAAGTCAAACAACCAAATATGCGAAAATGGCTAACCTCAGGCTTCTTGCCTGTGAAAATCTCCTCAGGTGTCATGTTCCCCATGACACGATGGGGACTCCTGTTTTGAAGATAAACAACTGTACTGCATGCCTCTGCCCAAAGGAAGAAAGGAAGTGACTGGTCATGTAACATAGCTCTAGCTGCTCCAACAATAGACCTGTTCTTCCTTTCCACCACTCCATTCTGCTCTAGAGTGTATGGAATCGTCAATTGCCTCCGAATGCCCTCCTATATACAATATCCATCAAACTCATTGGAGGTATACTCACCCTTGTTATCCTATCTGAGAGCCCGTATCTTCCTCCCTGTCTAGTTCTCCACAAGAGCTTTGATCTCTTGGAACCTCTGGAAGACCTCCTTAGATTTCTTGCTCTTCAGGAAGTAGATCCAGGTCTTCCTGGAATGATAATCGATGAATGTCACATAGTACTCATATCCTCTCAGAGAAACATATGACATAGGTCCACACAAATCATAATGTATCAAGTCAAGAACTCCTACTGACCTGCTATCACTGCTAGGAAAAGCAGTCTTGGTGTACTTTCCCAAAGCACACCCCCTACAAACATCACTCTGCTCTGTGTTGAACTCTGGAAAACCTGTAACCATATGTCTCAACAACCTCAAAGCTGGATGATGCAAGTGAGGCATCCTCCTATGCCACAGCTCACAAAGCTCGCTGTCGCTACTATGTACCAAGGCATGCTAAGGCTGAAATAAGAGCTTGTACAATTTCCCACATCTAACTCCAATGGCATATGAAGCAGATGGTCCTGCAGTCTTGGGAAACACACGCACATGTCCATCTAGGATGGACACCCCAAGACCCCGATCCTCGATCATGGAAACTGAAATCAAGTTCTTCAGCCCAGGTACATATAGTACATCTCTCAAAACCATGGGACTCATGGACTCCCTCTGAAAGGTAATGGTCCCACGCCGAACTGCTCTGACAGTAGAGTCATCTCCCAACACTAACTCCACATCAGTCTCTGTCTGTGAAAGCTCGGAGAACATCTCTCGAGCACATGTCATGTGGCTCGAAGCTCCACTATCAATATACCAAGTGCTGGAAGTGGATGCACTGTAAAAATGGTCTGTCAACAAGGAAAACTCCCTCTCTCTATCAACATCCGCGCTGGTGATGATGGATGCTCTCTCTCTATCAACATGTCCAGTGCATAGAGAAAACTCCCTCTCTCTATCAACATGTCCAGTGCACAGAGAAAACTATCTCTGAAATCTAGCTGCAAAATCCTCAACCTCTGTCGAAGCTGCTGTCTGCTGCTTCTTCTTCTTCTTCTTCTTGTTTGGACACTTCCCAGCATAGTGCCCCATCTTTTGACAAGCAAAGCACTACACAGTGCTCAAATCCTTCTTCTGCCCATCCTACTGCTTGGTAAATAATCCCTAGCCACCAAAGCCTCCACAAATGCAACCCAAGGCTTTGAAACCCCATTCAAAGTTGTCCGCACTAGCTCTGCATTAGGAACAACTTCCCCAACTGCTGCAAGCTCATCTCTCGCTCGAGAGATCCTAGTAAGGTAAGATACCACAACCAACCCTTTGGTCATTTTGATACTCTTAAGCTTCTCCCTCAAAACCATCTTCCGATTTTCGTTTCAGCTTTGAAACAATCCGGTCAAAGCATCCCACATCTGAAATGCACGGGTCTTATTCAGGATGTGAGGAATCACATGGTCTTTAACAACATTTAGAATTACCCTTCTAGCTTTTATGTCCTTCTTGTTGAAGGCGGTAAGGG
Organism: Pseudotsuga menziesii; assembly: GCA_001517045.1. Lineage (NCBI taxonomy): Eukaryota > Viridiplantae > Streptophyta > Pinopsida > Pinales > Pinaceae > Pseudotsuga > Pseudotsuga menziesii. The sequence continues at coordinate 79,497 of LPNX011088067.1, forward strand.
CTGCTGCATCAGTGGTAGGGGGAATAACAATAGGGACTGCTGTAGTGTTATGAACCACCTCATCCCAACAACTCAATTCTCCTCCAATATCAACATGATCCTAGCTTTCCATGGAATAAAATTCCCAGCCCCATCAGGCCTATCCTCCATTCTAGGTCTAGTGGAAGTCATATTTTGCAAAGTTCAAGTTTCAACAAAATGCTGCTACTGTCAAATTTTTTTTTCGGAGTTCTGGAAATTACTTTTCTGTCTGCAAAAAATATTTTTCTGCCCAACCAAGCTCTGATACCATGAAAGTTTTTCTCAGATTTCAGCCACCGGTTTAAATATCAAATATATCTCTGTTTAATGCCCAACCCAGAAATGTAAAGGCTGGAAATTGCACAATATTTCAGATTGATAAAAACACTGCTGAAACTCACATTTAATGACAGAAAAAAAATATTAAATGCACACCATAAAATTTCAGACTCAGGAATTTTTGACAAACTTGCCCAGGAAAAACCCACAAGGGGAAAACCTGTTAGGAGAGAGATTTTTATTTTCAGGAAAATATTACAGCAAAACTCAAAATTTTTTAGACCAACTTATCTCAACCAGATGAAAATTTTCTGCCTTGTTTTCCATGCCAAACAGGAAAATTCAAACTCAGAATTTTTTTGTTTTCTGCCTCGATTTCCGTGCCACGGTACGAACTGTATGGACCTTGAAAACTGTGACCATATTTTTTTTTCCTAAAAAATTGGGCCCAGAAATCTGCCTCGAAAATCGTGCCCGCTGTGCTGAAAAAGGTACCATACGTACTGTATAGACCAGCTATAAATGCTGTTGTCCTCTCCTCGATTTTCGTGCCCTCTCTTGCTGCTGTCCTTTCCTCGAAATGCATGCCAAGAAAAAACTTGTTGCTGCTGGTGTTTTCTCCTCTTTCTCAGAAAAATGGCTCAGCTCTCTCATTCTCTCTCTTTCTCAAAAAGTGAGCTATTTTGCCTTGCCTTTTTGGTGAAAACCCTAGGGTTCTTCTAATCCAACGGTGGGGATTAGATGAGATGAGTGGATGAGATTAATTGCTCATTAAATCTCATATAAAAATTAATTTTGCTCACCTCACTTAAATTTTCCAAGAAGTGACTTTATTCTCTAAAGTCAAATTAAATGCTCATCTCAAGTCATTTAATGCAAGGGTCACTTTATTTCCCCCTTTTAAGCGACTAAGGCTAAAGTCACCTAGGGGAACACTTTCCTAGGTACAATAATCAACACAAGACTTTCAAGATGTCCTGGCTCTCTTGTAACCAGTCCTTGGCCTTTGAGGCCTGATTCTCTCCAAAATCCAAATTCACGAGTGATGGAGCATCATATCCATACAAGGCCCAGAATGGACTCATCCCTATGCCCAGAATGGACTCATCCCTATGGACATGTGATAAGTGGTGTTGTAGCAATGCTCTCCCATATGCAACCACTTTACACAAGCCCTCTGTTTCCCTGACACAGTTCCTGAGATACCCCTTGATCCACTTGTTGACTATCCCAGTCTGCCCATCTGTCTGAAGGTGGTAACTAGTACTAGGTTTCACTTCTGTCCCGGACAACCTGAATACCTCCTGCCAAAATGCACTGAGAAACCTGCTATCACGGTCACTGACTATAGTTTTTGGAAGATGATGATCCTTTGCCCGTGATGCTGTATACTGGTGATCTATTCCTTACCAAGGCAGAAAGACTTATTATCAGATAAGTTAGCCTTTGAGATGAGGATCTTGGCCTATTGCATTACTTATGATCAAAAGCCACCCTATCAGCCTTAAGCCACATGGATTACAACACAAGGTGGAGTGATATGAGTAATATGGAAAGGTCAAATATGGAGCCAAAGAAAAGGGGTAATCCTTGTAAACAGCAAGAACTGTTTTGGTTGTTGATGTAAACAAAACAAAAATCACTTATCCTTATTAGCCCATGCTCACTACCCCTAGCTATACTCATCAAAACAATCAATTGTAGTGTAACATGAGACATGGTGAAGTACAACGTCAATACAAAGCACAACCATAATGATTCCTCAGAAATGGCATGGCAACACATCATAGCATGAACTGGCATCATCTCTTAGCATGGAATGACAATCAAAGTGGCATCAGAATGGCATTCTCATCACTGATATCTTTTCTGGGCACACAAGTCTGGAATGCTGAAGCAGGCTGAAAGCTAAAATAAGTACTAGTATGCCCATACAATATATGGCATTATAGTGACAATACCTGCTCTGAATTTCTATTTAGTATTTACAGATTCTTGACTAAAACTTGGTTCTAGCTTCCAGGACTGGTTGGTATCATATCCTCAACTTTGTATAGACATATATTTCCTTCGATGCATTTTATGCATCGCATTTGATGCTTGTACAGCTGTAAAAGACATTACATCTTGATCCTGGAGTAAGCTTCCTTTTGGAGAACTATTCATTTTAAATTGAAGCTTGTGTTCTCTTTCAGAAAAAAGTACATGAAAATTATTACATCTTTTCATCTGGTATTTACACCCTAGCAATTTTTATTTATTTATGATGCAATTTTGACAGACATGTTAATGAACAATGAATTATATTATACATAAAAAATAGCCATCAGAAAAGTGACGTAAACTGCATATATTTATTAAATGCATACTGTGGACTCTTGACATTGCCTTAGTCCACTGCCTTAAGAACATCAGACCTAAAATTGTATGTGGAGGAACAGGATTGATAAGTACAAGCCAAAGAAGTCTTGCTGGTTTGATCGCTCTCAAACAATTTTTGCATAGGCATTGATGAATGTTTAATTGACATTTTATTTGATATATTTCTTTCAATGGAAGTTACAGTAACGTTGCATTCATTCTCCCCAATCATGTTCTCTTGCTGCCCTCTCATCTTTAGTCATGTTACTGAAGACTGCTGTTTTATAATTTGTTCTTCTCCAGTTCTTTCTCTCATGAACAGTGCCCATTGGGGGATAAATGGTTTTGAAGTTTGATGGATTCCCACCATGAGGACACTGTCTACTCTGACAACGATATTCCTTTGGCACATCTGTCTTGAGAAACCTGAGAAGGGGAGTGATTTCTCATTCTATTCCCATTCCTGTCTTGACACTACATTAGTGCATTGCTAATCAATTTTATATTCATAATATACTTTGAGAGGTGGTGGGTTCATGTTTCTTATCCCCCCCCCGAACCCTCTTGCGGCTTCTCTTTCCATTCTGATATAACATAGATTGGCACACTCGTATACTTTCCAAGCAGTTGATTTATGAAGACTGAAATTTAGAATAGAGGAATTGTACTTAATTTTCATAGTGGATGCTGGAAGTGTTGGCAAAACAGCAGCGTAGCTACCAAACATTCACACATAGAAGAACACAAATAGCCTGCAAACCTCACATTAAATTGATTTAGAATTCTTTCATAATACCAGAGAGTATAATAAGGTCCCTTATATAGGAATAGGTGACCATAACAAACATCTCTCAATAGGATTTCTTGTTCAACCATCTTCATAACTATTTCTAAATTCTAACAATATCTCCCTGAATCTCTCAAGTGATCTCCATGAGATCTTCATCCCTGATTTCTTTCATTGTCTTCAACTTCAACTCATACGTAGACTTTGTGCATTATATTCATTTTCATGTCTCACAAGTATGAATAATTCCTTCAGGAAAAGGATGTGATACAATCATAAATTAATTTGTCTTTATGTTTTCTTATCACTGTTTATAAATGTGTCTGTGTTCAACATTCTTAAACTTTTCTTGTTTCTTGCTCATTCTTGTAACTGTATAGTTCAATTTGTTTTCTTTCAGAGACCACAGTAAAAGCTATTGAAGACGCCTTTAAGGAATTTACGACAAAGGATGATATTGCGATTGTGCTAATCAGTCAGTATGTAAGTTGAGATTAACCCATCTATTAACTCATTGTCCAGGGCAATCATTTTTATATGCATTGAAGAACACTTTGTTATTTAAAATGATTTCAGGTTTATAAAACACCATTTCTAAGCAAGAAATGTGCTTTGAGATTAAAATTTGGAATGCCGGCTTAAGGCATTTTCTATTGCAACAGAAACACAGCCATATCCCTGCTATTTGATGGTCCAATTAACAGCCTTGAAAGGTGTCTGAAATAAAGCATAGAAATTTGTAATTGTTTGTGGTGTGGAGGTATGTGTATATGTTCTACGCCTTACTGGAATATGCAGATTAAATTAAGTGCAGCTAAAATAATTGATCTATTTTTTCTTTTTTAATTTATTGCAATAGTGGCTGTAAATAGCCGTTGAACTAAAACACAGTACAAAAAAAAATGATCATTTGGACTATTAAAGCATCTCTGTGAGAATTGCTGAAGAAATAAAAGAGTACAAAGCGAGTGCCAAAAGAAGACGCACTGAAAGTCTAGAAACCCCGAAAGAATAAAATTGCTGAGGTTCTAAAGGACATCAAGAAAGAATCCCTAAACCAGCAATTTTGTCAAGTGTCAGCTCACCGAGTATCTAAGCCCAAGAAGAAGTGGGTGATGAGATTCCTTCAAACCACTAATTTTATGTCTTGGAGTCTGTGCTGCTTGATTGACCTATTAGTAGTGGTTGAAGTGGAGCTGAAAGTAAGAGGTGATGGTTGTAGAATTAGCAATGTGGAAAGATCCATCTTTGAAAGTTTTCTGTTGGAGGCGAAGCATTACACAAAGGAGCAGGCTGATACATCTTTGGTCCATGAACTGCTTGAAAAAGGTCTCCTTACTTGCAACTATCTTTAGCATTTGATCCAAACCACTGTTAGATTAGCAGCAACATGGAAGGTCTTCTTGCATGCAAGGACATGAGACTCTAAAACAGGAAACCAATTGTATTTAATTATTTTTCTAAGTTTACTTTGGAAAATAATTAAAATGATTATTGACTTCAAGTGAAAGTGAAATTAGGTTTTACGCTTTACCTAAAGTTATATAAGAGAGGTCAATTGGTTGAGAGGATAGACACACTTGTATTTTGACAGAGACAGGATATAGATGAGGAGAAAAGTCAGACATAGGATTTAGCTGAGAATACGGAGGATCGAGGAGTAGGTTCATCGCGCAGACATAACTCACACAGGTCGACAGGCAGAGCTGCAGGAGGAAGGCCATACCATTCTGTACAGCTGCCAGCCTGACTGCACGGATTTCCGTACAGCAGCCATATAGATCCACACGTGTGAGGCCGTACAGCTGGGCCGTACACTTTCGCAGGGGGTGCTGAGGTTTAGCTGGGGGTTCATCAAGTGTTTCTGTCATGTAGCTGCATTCACCAGGTTTGGGTGAATTTGTAGTGATTGTAATGTTCCATATTTTCTCATAATAAAATCTTTACTTGACTGCTGCACCGGTTTTCCCATCTTGGGTTTTTTTCGGGGGTTTCCATACCCAAAGTGTCATTATTGTGTTGTGATGTTGTGAGTTATTTCTCAGTTTTATATTCCGCTGCATACTGTAAAAGATATTCATGTGTGGTTATCAGTAGATATTTTGAATGCACTGTTTAGCCCTAGTTGAATATTAAAGGAAAATTTACATGATATCAAAGCTCTGGTGAGCTAAAGCTGAGAGATTTGCAGTAGCAGTGATAGATCAGGGTCAGATCTATTGAAGACACAAACTTAGATTGGAGATCTAGGGTTTGACAGGTGACACTTCACTATGGCCATGCAATTGAGAGTTGAGGATAAACTCCAAGGTGCTCAGAACTTTCCTACATGGAAAGAGAGGATCACAAGGATCTTGGACATCAGTGATGCTGAGGAGCACATTGAATCCACAAAAGTTGCACCCACAGATCCGACAGATTTGATAGCCTGGAAGAAGATTGATTCCAGAGCCATGCTGCTTATCATGGATGGAGTGAAGGACCATATAGTCCCTCACCTTTTTGGTAAGAAGACCGCATTGGAGATGTGGAAGGCTTTGGAAAGTCTGTACCAGAGCGAGAACGAGAATTGGAAGATGGTGTTGCAAGAGAGGATGCGCAACACCAAGATGACCAAGGGAGAAGGAGTGGTGCCTTATTTCACGAGGCTCACACATATCAGGGATGAGCTTGGAGCTGTTGGCTCTAAGACTGCGAATGAGGAGCTAGTTCGAATAGCCCTCAATGGCTTTTCTAAGCCATGGGACACCTTTGTCAAAGGTGTTGTGGCTAAGGAGAAGCTCCCTGATTGGAAGAGACTATGGGATGACTTTGTGCAGGAGGAGACCCACATGGGTCAATGATCAGGCTCATCCGGTAGTGCCCCATAGATTGTGGATGAGGAGGCTCTAGCCCTTACAGGGAAGAGCAAGGGGAAGGCAAAGAGAAAGAAGGATGGTAAGAAGAACCTTGACGTCTCAAAGGTCAAGTGTTTTATCTGCCACAAGCAGGGACACTTTGCTTCCCAGTGCCCAGACAGGAAGAAGAAGAGTAACACTCAGATGGCTGGATCTGCAGAGGTGGATGAGTTCAACAGGAACTTCGATGAGGAGTTTTGCTTGATAGGTTGCATGGCAAGCACCACAGGGAGTAACATATGGTACATCGACAATGGAGCATCTAGTCACATGACTGGACAGAAGAGATTCTTCAGAGACTTGTAGGAGGGTGGAACAGGGATCCACACTGAGCTGGGTGATGATGCGCGGTATCAGGCGCAGGGAGTTGGCACTGTTTCATTTGAGAGGGAGTTTGGAAAAACCCTCAGTTTTGTTGATGTGTTGTATGTTCTAGGAGTGACCAAGAACCTTATATCAGTCTCCACTCTGGAGGACAAGGGACATCAGGTGAAGTTCCGTGACCATAGAGTATATATCAGGGCCAAGGGGTCAAATAGGAGCTTGGATTGGGTGATTGGCAGGAGGAGCAAGAAAGTGTACATACTACACTTTGAGCCTGCAAAGGCTCTAGTCAGCAGCAACAACAGTCAGGGTGAGTTGTGGCATAGGAGGATGGCGCACTTACACCATGGAGCACTGAAGCATTTGAGACAGGAAGTCATTAGAGTTCCTTAGGTACAGGAGGAAATGCATAACCAGTAACCACTGCAAGGGTTGTGCTTTGGGGAAGAACATCAGGAAGCCTTTCCCATAGAGTGAGCACAAGTCTAAGCAACCCTTGGACTTGGTGCATTCTGATGAATGCGGACCTATGAGTGTCCATTCGTTCAATGGTTATAGTTAATGCGTAACCTTCATTGATGAATACTCTAGGAAGACCTGGATCTATTTCCTAAAGGCCAAGTCAGAGGTCTTTGAGAGGTTCTGAGAGTTCAAAACTCTCGTGGAGAACCAAACATGAAAGAAGATTCAACTGTTGAGGACAGACAACGGGGGTGAGTACACTTTTAATGAGTTAATGGAGTATTGTTCGGCTGAGGGGATCAAGAAGGAGTACACTGTGCCCCATACCCCACGGTAGAATGGAGTTGCAGAGCGGAAGAACATGACTATGGTTGGAGTAGCGAAGGCCATGCTATTTGATCAGGGATTATCACTATTCCTCTGGGCCGAGGCATATAGGACTGCAGTATACATTCAGAACAGGTGTCCCCACATAGCTTTGGGGAGGAAGACAACAGAGGAAGTATTCACAGGCACTAGGCCAGATGTGAGTCACATTCGCATATTCGACAGTGTCTGCTATTGTCATATTCATGCTGACAATAGGAAGAAGCTGGACCCTTCTGGAGAGAAGGGGTTACTTGTTGGTTACAACGAGATTTCGAAGACATATAGAGTTTACATTCCTGCTCGCAGGAGGATCATTGCGAGCAGGGATGTCCAGTTCGATGAGGACAGGGCCTTACGGAAATCTCTGGACTTACCAGCAGAGTAGTAGCTAGCACAGGAGCCGGGGGTCAAGTTGGAGGAGCCAGATGTACAGGTACAGGTACAGACACAGAGCACAGGTTCTGGTGGTCAGAGGGAGTTAGATGGACGGGATCCTACAGTCATTGACTTTGAGGATGAGCTGCATCAGGAGACAGATATCCAATAACCGCAACAGGTTGACACTAGGCCAAGGCTCAAGTGGTTTAGGTCCACGGTACAGGATTCTAGGCAGGTTAACCCTCCACAGAGATCTTTCAGAGGGAGCGTACCACCCGAGAGGCTTAGTTATATGGCACCGATGACAGAGTTGATCAACTCTGAACCTTCTAGCTTCGGGGAGGTTGCACAACATGATGTGTGGAAGGAGGCTATGGTTGAGGAGTATGACTCCATTATGAAAAACCAGGTATGGGAGGTTGTGCCGAGGCCGCAAGGGAAAAAGCCGATGGGATCCATATGGATCTACAAGGTGAAGCATGTAGCAGACAAAAGCATGAAGTACAAGGCGCGCTTCGTGGAAAAGGGGTTTTCACAGAAAGAGGGTATTGATTATGAGGAGACCTTCGTCTTTGTTGCCAGGTATTCTTCCATTCGGACCATTATCTCACTAGCAGTTGAGATGGGTTGGCGTGTCCATTAGATGGACTTTAAGACTGCCTTCCTCAATGAAGTGATAAAGGAGGAGGTGTATATTGAGCAACCAGAGGAGTTTGATGTGGAGAACAGGGAGACGCATATTTGCAGACTCCATCGAGCTCTTTACGGGCTCAAGCAGACACCTCGAGCATGGTACTCGAGGATTGACAACTATCTACGGGAGATGGGATTTCAACGGAGTGAGGCTGACCACGACCTGTACTTCTTGACAGGTTAGGTGCCTCTCATACTAGTCCTGTATGTGGATGATCTCTTTTTGATAGAAGATGAGAGGATGATTGGAGACTGCAAGTCCAACCTTGCAGTGGAGTTTGAGATGAAGGACGTTGGGCTGATGCATTACTTTCTGGGCTTGGAGGTTTGACAGAGAGATGGATGCTTCTTCATCGGATAGGGGGAGTATGCAATAGAGATCCTGAAGAGATTCAGGATGGAGGATTGCAAGCCTATGGCCATACCTCTAGTTTCCAATCGGAGGAAGATTGATGCATTAGGATTAGACGGATTTGATCCTACCTTGTATTGTCAGCTTATTGTATCGCTTATGTATCTGGTCAACACTCGACCAGACATCAGCTTTGCAGTCAACTCTTTGAGTTAGTTCATGGTGGACCCTCGAAGAGTGCATTGGACGACTGCAAAGCACATACTTCGCTACATCAGAGGTATAGTGGAGTATGGATTGGTTTATGATCGCAGGGTGTGTGTGCAATTAGCAGGTTTCACAGATGCTGACTGGGCAGGATGTGTAGAGGACCGCAAGAGTACTTTAGGTTGCTGTTTCAGCATTGGATCAGGGGTTGTCTCTTGGTTTAGCAGGAAGCAAAAGTGAGTTGCATTAAGCTCAACAGAGGTTGAGTACATGGTAGCCAACATGGCTGCTTGTGAGGGTATGTGGTTGAGGAAGTTACTTGCAGGGTTGTTCGAGTGTGAGCTAGAGGCTATAGTAGTTCATTGTGACAATCAGAGTGGCATCAGGCTATCTGGGAATCTAGTGTTCGATGACCGGAGCAAACACATAGACATCAGGTATCACTTCTTGATGTTGATTTTCTGAGCAGCATCGAGAGCCCTTCTCTTCGGAGAATGGGACCACCTGGTTCGGGATCACGGTGAAGACTCAACCCAGTGTTGAGTGACCATTCTGTTGAATGGTAGATATCTGGTCTGGGACCATGATATAAACCCAGATCTGCCCTAGGTAGACTCAACCTTGTGTTGAGTAGACATTTGGTCCGGGACCATGATGTAGACCAGTCTAAGACTGGTAGACTTAGCTTAGTTCTGAGTAGCCATTCTCTGGGAGAATGAAGACACTGTAAGCCCTAGACTGGGTCTAGGCATGTGTGTGGCACTTTGACCCTTGATCTATGGGCTTGGTGTGCTTCTCCAAGGATTAACTACCCTTGGTTAAGTTACCCTAGTACCAGATCTAGGTGTCACACAATGTGTGAGATAAAAACATTAAAAACTCTCTTGGTTTATGATGATGTACTTTTGAAAAAAAAAGAAAGTACCACAGGTAATGACCACAGGGGCACTTGGTAAAAGGCCAAAGTCAAAAGTCAAAGAAAATAAAAATAAAAGTACCTTTTTGGTAATAGTGAAAGTGAAATTAGGAAAAGAATAAAAATATTATTATTTTCATCTTTCCTAATCTTGTCCACCTAAAAGGACCACAGGTGGAAAACAAAATTAAAGGACTTCTTATAAAAGTCAAAGGAAAAAAAAATAAAAGTACATTTTTGGTAAAAGTGAAAGTGAAATTAGGAAAAGAATAAAAATATTATTATTTTTATTTTTCTTAATTAAAGAAGGACTTCTTATAAAAGTCAAAGGAAAAAATAAACGTACCTTTTTGGTAAAAGTGAAAGTGAAATTAGGGAAAGAATAAAAATATTATTATTTTCATTTTTCCTAATCTTGTCCACTTAGAGGTGAACAAAGGCTATAAAAGAAGATCAAGCCTTCTCATTTGTTACACACACTTTTGCTCTCACAGGAGAAGAAGACTATCTTATGTTCAAACCCTCAGCTAGGGTTTTATTAGCAAAGTCCATCTTCAACATTTTTGCACAGCTATCTTCAGCATTCCATTTTTTGGGTAGATTTCAGTAGTCTGATATTTTCAGGCAGTTTTCAGCAGTCTGATATTTTTAGGCAGTTTTTCAGCAGGCTGATATTTTTGGGCAGTTTTCAGACAGTCTGATATTTTTAGGTAGTTTTTAGCAGTCTGATATTTTCAGGCAGTTTTCAGCAGTCTGATATTTTTGGGCAGTTTTCAGATAGTCTGATATTTTCAGGCAGTTTTCAGCAGTCTGATATTTTCAGGGAGTTTTCAGTGGTCTGATATTTTTGGGCAGTTTTCAGACAGTTTGATATTTTCGGGCAGTTTTCAGCAGGCTGATATTTTTGGGCAGTTTTCAGCAGTCTGATATTTTCAGGCAGTTTTCAAGAGTTTGATATTTTCGGGCAGGAGAGAGAAAATCTCAGTTTTTCTGAGAAAGCCCTAAATTGGTAATTTTCTGTAATTCTGGAAATTGTGGGTAAAATTATTAGTCTAATTTTTACTGATGAATTTTATAGTTACTGTGGTCAAAATCCAGATCTGGATTTGAGGAACTTTTTGAAGAATTTCTTAAGCCATCTCATTTACGAGATGAGCTATTAATGCTTTTGGGGTTTTTGTCCTTTGAAGGTTTCCCCAGTGAAAAATATTGTGTCCATGTGTGCTGATGCGATGAATGTGTTTTTACTGCACTACTGATCTATTTATGTTTATTTGCAAATTTTTAAAGTTTATGCTAATGCTGAAAATTTAACATGGAATCAGAGCTTAGCATGTGAAAACATAGTAAAGAGATACTACTGTTGTTTCTCACTAGATCTTGGAATAAGATTTGCAGATCTAACATTTGGATAAGTGACAGTGATGGCTACCTTTGGTTTCAAACCGGAAGAGAAGCTCTCTGGTTCAGCAAACTTCAATTCCTGGAAGGCCAGGTTGACAGCCATTCTTGATGAGAATGACTTGGATGACATTGTTCTTAATGTCACAGAAGAGCCAACTACAAATGCTGGTAGGCTTGCCTACAAGAGGAAGCAAGGTAAGGCTAGAAGAGTTATTTATGATTCTATCAAGGAAGAATTGATGCCTAACATCACATCCTTGAAGACTGCTAAAGAATGCTATGATACATTGGTAAACCTTTATGAAAAGAAGGCTCCCAGTCAAAAGAGAGTCTTAAAGAAGAGGCTACAGACTTTGAAGCTGAACAAAGATGAAAGTGTTTGTTCCTTCTTCACCAAGATCAAACAGGTAAGAGATCAACTCCTTGCTATTGGTGTTACTATTGATGATGATGATCTTGTACAAACAGTGGTTGATGGTCTCCCAAGTTCTTGGGAAACCTTCATGGCATCCATCTGTGGACGAGAAAATCAACCAACCTTTGAAAGGCTTTGGCATGATTGCATACAAGAAGAAGCAAGGAACACTGACAAGGTAATAAAGTAGGATAACCTTGCACTTGCAGCAAAGACCAAGAGGTTCAAGAAGCCTTTCCCTTGGTAGAAGAAGGGTAAGAAACCTCAGGGTAAGTTTTCTGACATGTCCAAGATTGAATGTTATACTTGTCACAAGTTTGGACATTATGCTAGAGACTGCAGGAAGAACAAGAGGAAACCCAAGAGAAGGTTTCAAGCATCTACTGCAGAAGCAGAGGAAGAAGAAGATGAAGAACCAAAGAAGAAGAAGAAAACCGAGGCTAATAAAACGGATGAGCCTAGAAGAGAGTACTATTTGATTTCTGCTCTAACTGGTTCTTTCTCAGCTTGCTCCACTTCTTGGTTGGTGGACAGTGGTGCCTCTAGGCACATGACAGGTAACCGTGGTACCCTTACCAGTTACAGAAAGAAGAAGTTCACCACTCAGGTAGAACTTGGAGATGACTCCACTTACAAGATTGAAGGAGTTGGCTCAACTTCACTTCAACTTGACTCAGGTACGGTTCTTCATATTGATGATATTCTTTATGTTCCTGGGTTAAAGAAGAATCTTTTATCTGTTGCTGGTTTAGAAGACAAGGGCCACGGAGTCCTCTTTATGGACAAAAAGGTCTTTTATGGGCAAAAGACACAGATATAGACTCAAGCAGTTCAGATTGGGGTTCGAGAGGGAGACCTCTACAAGGCCTCCAAAGTTTCCACCCATGCTTTGGTACATCACACAGTTGATCCTTGTGAACTTTGGCATAGAAGGTTTGGACACCTTCACTACACAGCTCTCACAGGAATGCAGAAGATGGTCACAGGTATGCTAGAAGTTTCTCCAAAGCATGAAGGAATTTGCAAAGGATGTGCTTTAGGTAAGAACACTAAGAAATCCTTTCCCAGAAGCAAGAGTAGATCTAAAGGCATTTTGGATTTGATTCATTCTGACATTTGTGGGCCCATGTCTTCACCCTCATTGAATGGGTGTTTATATTATGTCTTGTTTATTGATGACTACTCTCGGAAGTCTTGGATTTACTTCCTCAAGGCCAAGAGTGAAACCTTTGACAAGTTCAAAGAGTTCAAGACACTGATTGAAAATCAGACTGGCAGGCACATCCGTATCTTGAGATCAGAGAACGGAGGCGAGTATGAATCTAATGAGTTTGATGATTTTTGTCGAGAAGCAGGAATCAAGAAAGAGCTGACAGTGCCTTACAACCCCCAGCAGAATGGGGTTGCAGAAAGGAAGAATAGAACGATCTGTGAGGCTGCTAAAGCCATGATCACTGATTCTAGATCTTCCTTTGTATTTATGGGCTGAAGCTATCGGAACTGCAGTGTACATCCAGAACAGAAGCCCTCATGCTATCTTGGGTGAGAAGACTCCAGAAGAAGTCTTCACCAAGAAGAAACCTGCAGGTGGTCACATGAGGATATTTGGCACTCCTGTGTATGTTCATGTGCCAAAAGAAAAGAGGGCCAAGCTAGAGCCTTCCGGTAAGAAAGGCTTATTTGTTGGGTACAGTGATTGCTCAAAGGCTTATCGAGTATATATACTTGGACAGAGGTACATTGAGGTCAACATAGATGTGATCTTCCATGAGGAAGCGATGTTTCATAAAACACTAGAGCTTTCACCGGAAGATGCAATTCCTCCACTGGAGTTTCCAGATTCGGAAATTCAGAGGGAGGAAGAGTTTGATGATCAAACTTCAGATGTTCCTGAGAACATTGAAAGTCCACTAGAAGAACTACTTGAAGTTCCTCCTTCCAAAAGGAGACCTGCTTGGTACCGAGAAACGGTACACGAAACCGAGAAGCATAAAGCTCCTCCAGGGATTTTCAGAGAAAGCATAAGACCACAGAAGTACTCCAGTCTTATGAGTCGGCTTATCAGTTCAGAGCCTTCATCGTATGAAGAAGCAGCAAGTAAACAGGTATGGGTTGATGCCATGATTGAAGAGTATAAGTCAATCATGAAGAATGATGTTTGGAAAGTTGTTCCCAGACCTACAGGAAAGTCAGTAGTGACTTCTAGATGGCTTTATAAGATCAAGCATGCTGCAGATGGCAGTGTGGAGAAGTATAAAGCCAGATTCGTAGCTCGTGGCTTCACTCAGAAAGAAGGCATTGACTATGACGAGACATTTGCACCTGTTGCCAGGTACACTACCATCAGAACCATCATCTCACTTGCTGTAGTATTCGGATGGAAGTTACATTAGATGGATGTAAAGACAGCCTTTCTCAATGGTAAGATTGAGGAAGAGGTTTATATTGAACAACCTGAAGGCTTTGTTACTCATGGGAAGAAGACCCATGTATGTAAATTGAAGAAAGCCTTGTATGGACTATAATAGGCTCTGAGAGTCTAGTATGCCAGGATGGATGGATTTCTCCATAGCTTGGGGTTCTCCAAAAGTACAGCTGATTCTAACTTGTACTTTAAAATTGTTCATAATCATGTCTTGATACTTGTTCTATATGTAGATGACTTGTTTCTTACAGGTGATGAACAGTTGATAGACCAGTGTAAGAGGGAGCTTACCTCTAAATTCGAGATGAAAGATCTCAGAATGATGCATTACTTCCTTGGCTTAGAAGTCTGGCAAAAGCCAAGTGAGATCTTCCTGACACAAGGAAAGTATGCAATGGATATCTTGCAGAGATTTGGGATGCAAGACTGCAAGTCCATGAGCGTACAAATGACTACCAACTTGACAAAGTTGCTGGACTCGGCCTCTAGTTCACAGAATGTGGACTCTACTCTATATAGACAGCTCATTGGTTCCCTGATGTATCTCGTGCATACAAGACCAGACATCTGCTACACAGTGAATGCACTGAGTCAGTTCATGTCAGATCCGAAGCACATACACTTGGTAGCCGCCAAACATGTACTCCGATATGTGCGATGGACTATCACTTATGGGCTTAGGTATACTTCCAGCAGCGGAGTATTGTTATCTGGATATTTAGATTCAGATTGGGCTGGCAGTGCAGTCGACCGGAAAAGTACCTCTGGTTATTGCTTCAGTATGGGATCGACAATGATCTCTTGGTCCAGTAGGAAGCAGGGTTCCATAGCTCAAAGTACAGCTGAGGCAGAGTATATTGCTGTAAGCGATGCCTGCAAGGAAGTAGTTTGGCTCAGAAAGTTGTTATCTAAGCTGTTCGAGGGAAAGCTTGACTCAACGATCATCCATTGCGATAATCAGAGTTGCAAAAAGCTTTCAAAGAATCCAGTGTTTCATGACAGATCGAAACACATTGAAATGAGGTATCATTTCATCAGAGACCTAGTGCAGAGAGGTGCTCTGAAGTTGCAGTACATTCGTACAGATGAACAGATTGCAGATATCTTGACCAAGCCTCTAACAACATCAAAGTTCGTGTACTTTCGTGACAAGCTTGGTATGGCAGAGAATGCCTCTCTCGCTGAGAGGGAGTGTTGATTTTCTGAGCAGCATCGAGAGCCCTTCTCTTCGGAGAATGGGACCACCTTGTCCGAGACCACGGTGAAGACTTAACCCAGTGTTGAGTGACCATTCTGTTGAATGGTAGATATTTGGTCTGGGACCATGATATAAACCCAGATTTGCCCTGGGTAGACTCAACCTTGTGTTGAGTAGACATCTGGTCCGGGACCACTATGTAGACCAGTCTGGGACTGGTAGACTTAGCTTAGTTCTGAGTAGCCATTCTCTGGGAGAATGAAGACACTGTAATCCCTAGACTGGGTCCGGGCATGTGTGTGGCACTTTGACCCTTGATCTATGGTCTTGGTGTGCTTCTCCAAGGATTAGCTACCCTTGGTTAAGTTACCCTAGTACCAGATCTAGGTGTCACACAATGTGTGAGATAAAAGCATTAATAACTCTCTTGGTTTATGATGATGTACTTTTGAAATAAATAAAAAAAGTACCACAAGTAATGACCACAGGGGCACTTGGTAAAAGGCCAAAGTCAAAAGTCAAAGAAAATAAAAATAAAAGTACCTTTTTGGTAATAGTGAAAGTGAAATTAGGAAAAGAATAAAAATATTATTATTTTTATCTTTCCTAATCTTGTCCACCTAAAAGGACCACAGGTTGAAAACAAAATTAAATGACTTCTTATAGAAGTCAAAGGAAAAAAAAAATAAAAGTACCTTTTTGGTAAAAGTGAAAGTGAAATTAGAAAAAGAATAAAAATATTATTATTTTTATTTTTTTTAATTAAATGACTTCTTATAAAAGTCAAAGGAAAAAAAAAGTACCTTTTTGGTAAAAGTGAAAGTGAAATTAGGGAAAGAATAAAAATATTATTATTTTTATTTTTCCTAATCTTGTCCACTTAGAGGTGAACAAAGGCTATAAAACAAGATCAAGCCTTCTCATTTGTTACTCACTTTTGCTCTCACAGGAGAAGAAGACTATCTTATGTTCAAACCCTCAGCTAGGGTTTTATCAACAAAGTCCATCTTCAGCAGTTTTGCACAGCTATCTTCAGCATTCCATTTTTTGGGTAGATTTCAGCAGTCTGATATTTTCAGGCAGTTTTCAGCAGTCTGATATTTCAGGCAGTTTTCAGTAGGCTGATATTTTTGGGCAGTTTTCAGACAGTTTGATATTTTCAGGCAGTTTTCAGCATTCTGATATTTTCAGGCAGTTTTCAGCAGTCTGATATTTTTGGGCAATTTTCAGACAGTCTGATATTTTTAGGCAGTTTTCAGTAGTCTGATATTTTCAGGTAGTTTTCAACAGTCTGATATTTTTGGGCAGTTTTCAGACAGGCTGATATTTTCGGGTAGTTTTCAGTAGGCTGATATTTTTGGGCAGTTTTCAGACAGTCTGATATTTTCAGGCAGTTTTCAGCAGTTTGATATTTTTAGGCAATTTTCAGCAGTCTGATATTTTCGGGCAGGAGAGAGAAAATCTCAGTTTTTCTGAGAAAGCCCTAAATTGGTAATTTTCTGTAATTCTGGAAATTGTGGGTAAAATTATCAGTCTAATTTTTACTGATGAATTTTACAGTTACTGTGGTCAAAATCCAGATCTGGATTTGAGGAACTTTTTGAAGAATTTCTTAAGCCATCTCATTTATGAGATGAGCTATTAATGCTTTTGGGGTTTTTGTCCTTTGAAGGTTTCCCCAGTGAAAAATATTGTGTCCATGTGTGCTGATGTGATGAATGTGTTTTTACTGCACTGCTGATCTATTTATGTTTATCTGCAAATTTTTAAAGTTTATGCTAATGCTGAAAATTCAACGCTTGAGAGATTGTGTTCAGAGGGGAACCATTCGATTGGAGTACATACAGACAGATGAGCAGGTGTCAGACATTTTCACCAAGGCACTTTGCAGACAGAGTTTTGTGAAGTTCAGGGATAAGTTGGGGTTGTTATTGAATCCCTTCCTCGTTGAGAGGGAGTGTTAGATTAGCAACAACAAGGAAGGTCTTCCTGCATGCAAGTGCCCTTGCATGCAGAAGACTCCAAAACATGAAACCAGTTGTATTTAATTATTTTTCCTAACTTTACTTTGGAAAATAAATAAAATGATTATCGACTTTAAGTGAAAGGGAAATTAGGTTTTATGCTTTACCTAAAGTTACATAAGAGAGGTCAATTGGTTGAGAGGACACACACACTTGTATTCCGACAGAGACAGGATACAGACAGGAGGAGAAAAGTCTAAAAAAAGATATGGTAAGCTTTGGCCTAGAAAGATCTATAAATATGCAAATCTTTTATTAAACTCTTCCTTAAGGTTCTATTAAAGTCTATATGAAGATTAGGCCTTTAATTATTGACTATTCTAATAAATGGTAATATATATATTACAGTGTTCCACGGGGACGTGCCTCCCAGGGTCGGGGGCTCGCCCCCTACGCTTCCCACGCCTCGGGGGCTCGGGGGCTCCATGGGAAACGTTTCCCAACGCCCCCCTTTCTGCGAAACTTGGGGAAACGCAGGTCTAGGAGTTTCCCGGATTGGGGGGCTCCTAGACGCCCCCTCTTGAAAATGGGGGGCTCCGACAGACCCCGACTACCCTCGATTTTTTAAATTTTTTTACTTAAAAAAGAAATGGTTCATCTTAAATTTTAGGGTTTTACACTAAATGGTCATTTTAAAACGAAATAGAAACAAATAAAAAGAAACAAACATCGATATGATATGCTTGGCTATAACGA
>LPNX011088091.1:0-17242 GCA_001517045.1 Pseudotsuga menziesii
ATATATGAAATAAAATTCAAGGAGTGTTCTAGAGATCTCTGGTAGGGTTAAACGTGCCAGTTGAGGCCGCATGCAGGGGCATGCTACTGGAGTGTTGTAGAGGCCTCCGGTATGGTTTATCGTGCCATTTAGGCGGCATGTAGTATAGCCATGCGTGGCAAGAGAGCATGAACTATGTCTGTTGCTCTGCATAATTCAGACTAACATCTGTAGCTGAATTTAGATATTGAAATGGGGACCTGACAAGTTGAATACAATTTCAATGATGAGGCTTAAACGTGCCAACTAATGAGGCAGGGTTGTGGGACTACTTACCTTGCGTGCCGAGTTGGGAATGTGCCTAAGGATAATAAATTATTATTTATTAACGGCCAGTGTTCAAAGGATCATGTCCTGGAAAATACTACTTTGGAAGAGGCCATCACTTATTGACCATGTTCGAAAACCAAGGTAACTACTAATATTTATGAGGTGTAAATAAATTTGGTGAGTGTCAAATACACAGGTTTAATTTCTAGATGTCGGTAAATAATGAAGTTTAAATTTAAAGCTACCTGTAAAATAAGTTCCAAGCAATCAAATACACTCTGGTAGGCATTAAAGAGACAACGCATTAATTATAGTAATCAATACGGATAATGAGTTCGTGGCCCTTTGAACAATAAGAAGTTGCAATATTGGATGGTATTCAAAATTTTCACTTTAGATAGACTTAAACCCTTATTTATTTATTTAAATATTACACCCATTGTACTATGATTTCTGTGGAAAAAAAAAAACACTAAGATCGCATATGATCGCACATGTTGAATTTTATGAATTAGATTTAGGCTCGAATCATTATTATGGGAATTATATATAAGTAGATTTAGGGTTTTATAAATCAATAATATATATATATTGTTGCAAATGCATAGTCGATGAATTTAAAATTTAAATGAAAATTATACATGGTATTAATTAATATTTATAAGATTTATTATTATTATTATTATTATTATTATTATTTCTTTAAATATATAGATTAAAGGTAAGTTGTTATATAGCCACTGCATTTAAAAGCATGTAGCTAATATTAAGAGTTAGGATTAAAGTTTAAAATGGTTTATTAATTTTAATTTATATATAAAATAATAATTAATTAAATAGTAGTAGTAGGATTTGAATATTAAATAAATGCAATAAGTCTAATGTTGAAATTCAATTTATAACCTATAGGTTAATTAACCACTTCGAGTTAGCACCTCTTAGAGGATCTATCGTGTAAAAATTTGATGTGGAATTAGTACCTGGTGGCCTCAGGATGGTCTGATCGAAACACTGAGAAATATAGCTCTTTTCTTGAAATGCACCTCTTTGAGAATCGATTAATACAAATCTCTAGTAACTCACAGTATGATGTTATACATGAAATAGGATCGATCATGGTGACAACACGCAAAGGTCGAGGTCGAGGTTAACCACCCTCACCGCCACCACAGGCCCCACCACCGACACCGCCAAGGACAACCTCCAATCCTGAGATGGAGGTGATATTGAGATCCTTGGAAACCATCATGGCCACACTAAACAGGCAGTCGGAGAGGATCGTAGAGGTAGAAACCACACATGTGAGCCGAGAAAACTCTGAGAGGGCACAGGGCCCAAGGCAAGAACCGCTTTAGGATATTTCTAGAGAGCTGCAGAAGATCAAAATTCCCAAGTTCTCAGGAGGACGACCGGGTAAGCACACCGAAGCGTGGCTCGAGGGTATGAAGAGATGCTTCGCACTAAATGAGTATACCTCGAGTTCCAAGGCTAGAATGGCCATCTTCGAGCTAAAGGGCAATGCCCCAAATTGGTGGTCAGACCTCAAGAAACAATTGCATCTTACTCCTTTGTCTATTTCATGGGAGTTATTCGAGGAGAGGTTCAACATGAAGTATCTTCCGACTTATTATAGGGAACAACAGGTGGGTTCCTTTCATGCTTTGGTACAGGGAAACATGACAGTGGAAGAGTATGAAGCTAGATTCATGGAACTAGTAAAGTATGTCCCATACTTGGACTCAGATGATCGACAGGTGGAGCAATTTGTGTATGGACTCAACTACAAGATCAGGGCCGCAGTACGGATGTGGAAGCCATCTTCAGTTGCCATGGCAGTTGAGTATGCTCGCTATGCTGAGGATATGTCAGATGCAAAGGGAAGAAGCAAGTTGATAGGATCCAATCAGTATGTTACAGGGAAGGCTCCACGACCATACTTCGGAGGAGGACAATCCATACCTCCTCCTTATGGTAACAGGTTCACCCCGAGAGGTAACACTTCAGTTAACTCAGTATTGCAGGCTTCGTCAACAAACCATGGGAACCAAGGACGAACACAGGGCAATTCCTATAGAGGATCGGGAGGTTTTAGAGGATCTAGGGGAAGGAACACATCCCAAAGGACTCCTCCCCGCAACATGCAAGCACCACCTAATGTCTCTTGTTGGGGATGTGGAGGTCCTCATTTTTAGCGGGATTGTCCTAAGGGGCAGACCAGCAGTAGGCAGAAGGAACGAAAAGCATCCATGGGCAATTCTGATAACACTCATCGGATTCATGCAGCTGTTCACAACCACTAGGCAGAACATCAGTCCACCGTAGTAGAATCCACTGGTAAAGTAATCAATGTCAAACTTAAAATTTTATTTGATCCTGGTGCAACAAATAGTTTTATTTCACCATATGAATTAGATAAATGTGGGTTGGCAGCCTGCGAGCACGATGATTTTGAATCAATCAAGATGGCTTCAGGGGTTAAACAGGCAGTAGGTCTTAAGGTAAGGGGGTGTCAAGTTGACTTAGGAGTATGCACCACTAAGTTGGATGCTTATGTCACCAATTTGGGCACCTATGACCTCATAGTCAGCATGGATTGGTTAGAAGGCCATAGAGCTTTCATGGATTGCTATGCAAAGAAAGTCTTGTGCCTTGATGATGAGGGTCGAGCAATTCAAATCTAGGGTCGAAAGAGGAAAATATCCCTCCGTTTCATCTCCACGGTGAAAGCTAAAAGGTGTTTAAGACAAGGATGTCAGTTGTTTGTAGTTGATATGGTGAGCGATAGTAAAGGACCTTCCTTGAATTCTTACCCAGTATTATCTGAGTTCAAGGATGTCTTTCCAAAAGAACTTCCACAACTACCTCCAGAACGAGAGCTTGATTTCACGATCGAGCTGAAACCCAGTGCGGAGCCAATATCAAAGACTCCTTATAGAATGACAACCCCTGAGCTTCGAGAGTTACAGATCTAGTTAAAAGAGTTGCTAGACTTGGGACTAATTAGACCTAGTATCTCACCATGGGGAGCACCAGTGATCTTTGTTAAGAAGAAGGATGGATCTTTGCGACTGTGCATAGATTATAGGGATTTAAACAAAGCCACAGTGAAGAACATGTATCCTATACCAAGAATTGATGACCTATTTGATCAGATGAAAGGCACATCAGTCTTCTCTAAGATTGATTTGCGGTCGGGGTATCACCAGCTTAGGATCAAAGAAAATGACATTTCTAAGACTGCTTTTTGAACTCGATTTGGGCACTATGAGTTCATAGTAGTACCATTTGGTTTGACCAATGCTCCAGCAGTATTCATGAGCCTCATGAATAGTGTCTTTCGGAATTACTTGGACCACTTTGTTCAGGTATTCTTAGATGACATTCTTATATATTCTAAGAACGAGAAGGAGCACGAAGAGCACTTGCGGTTAGTCTTAACCTGCTTAAGGGAACATAAACTATTTGGTAAATTGTCAAAGTGTTCTTTCTTCCAAAAGGAGATTCACTACTTAGGGCATATCATCTCAAGAGAAGGGATCTCAGTGGACCCAGAAAAGGTGAAGGCCATCGAGGATTGGCCAATTCCGAAGAATGCGCATGAGGTGCGTAGCTTCATGGGATTAGCAGGGTATTACCGAAGATTTGTGGAAGGATTCTCCAAGATTGCAAAACCCATCACCACCTTGCAGCGAAAGGGAATCCGATACGAGTGGACCAATGAATGTGATGTCACTTTTGCTGAATTAAAGAGATTGCTGACAAGTGCACCAATCTTACGGGTACCAGACATGGATAAAGACTTCATGGTATGTACCGATGCCTCGAAGCAAGGGTTAGGAGCAGTTCTAATGCAGGAAGGTGGGGTAATAGCTTATGCATCTCGTAAGTTGAAGCCTCATGAGGAGCAATATGCCACACATGATCTAGAATTAGCAGCAGTAATGCTGGCACTAAAATTATGGAGACACTACCTGGTTGGCAGAAGTTTCACACTTAAAACAGATCATCGGAGTTTGCAGTATATTTTTACACAAAGGGATCTAAATGCTAGGCAACAACGATGGAGTGAGTTCATGAGTGAGTATGACTTTGGTATCTCATATATCAAAGGAAAGGAGAATGTGGTGGCGGAAACTCTAAGCCGAAGGCCGAGGATTTTCTCCTTAATCCCCTTGAGAGTGGATTTGAAGGAGAAAGTGCTCGAACAACTCTTGGGAGATGGTTGGTATATAAAGGTAACCTCAGATATTCAGAGTGGGGAGAAGTTTGATTCGAAGTATTATGGGTACCATATTGAAGAAGATGGGTTGCTGCACTACCAAGGGAGGATGTATATCCCTAAAGAAGGTGATCTCAGGGAAGCAATCCTTAGAGAGGCCCATAGGGCACATTATTGTGCGCACCCTGGAGTGAAGAAGATGTATGCAGACATGAAGAAGCTCTTCTTCTGGGCCGGTATGAAGAGCGATGTAGTGGATTTTGTTTCGAAATGACTAGAATGTCAGTAAGTCAAGGCAGATCATCGACACCCAGCCGGTCTCTTACAGCCTCATGATATTCCTGAGACTAAATGGGAAGTCATCTCCATGGACTTCGTTGTAGGATTGCCCCTCACATCCTCGAAACATAATGCTATACTTGTGGTGGTCGACAAACTAACCAAAAGTGCCCACTTCATTCCAGTGAGAGACACTTATGATGTGACAGATGTAGCAAGGGTATTCATAAATGAAATTGTACGCCTTCATGGAGTTCCAAAGAAGATAATTTCTGACCGAGACCCTAAGTTTACCTCCATATTTTGGACAAGCATGCAGTTAGCATTAGGGACCCAGCTGAACTTAAGCTCAGCTTATCATCCCGAGACATATGGGCAGACAGAGAGGGTGAATCAGGTGATGGAGGACATGCTTAGGATGTATGTTATGGATCAGCAGACACAGTGGGAGAAATATCTTCCTCTAGTGGAGTTTGCATATAACAACAGTCATCACAGCTCCATTGGTATGCCTCCATACTAAGCATTGTATGGGAGACCTTGCAAGACTCCACTCAGTTGGGACAGGTTGGAGGATCGTGTTTTAGTCGGGCCTGAGTTGCTTCAGGAGATGGAGGAGCAAGTGGTACAGATCAGGAAGCGGCTTAAAGAAGCACAGGATAGACAAAAGAGTTATGCTGATGCACACAGAACTCATAGAAGTTATGAGGTAGGGGATCGTGTATTTATACGCATCCGACCGAATAAAAGTACCATTCGGTTTCGAAAGGGAACCAAGTTGTCACCTCGCTTTATAGGGCCATTCGAGATTCTTGAAAGAATCGGATCGGTAGCTTATCGTCTTGCACTGCCACCCCACTTGTACATAACTCATAATGTATTTCATGTTTCAGTATTGCGACATTACATAGCCGATGAGTCTCACAAGATTCATTGGAAGGACTTGCAGGTCTCGGACGAGGGAACCTTCATGGCTGAACCATTACGTATACTGGATCATAGGGTTCGACAGCTCCATAGTCGACACATGGACCAAGTTAAGGTCCAGTGGGACAAGTATAGCCCAGGATCTGCTACCTGGGAGGACACAGAGACTATGCATCGAGATTTTCCCTCACTATTTTGACCATAACTTCGGGACGAAGTTTCCTGAAGGGTGGGTGTATGTAGTGCCCCATATTCTGACTCAGGCATATTTATCACTCAGACTTATTACACTGTATTTGCTTATTATCTGTGGACTCAACTATACTTCATAAACTATATTTTGGCATGTTATATGTGATTATTTACTGATGTTATGATTTTATCAGGATTATGCTCTAATTATGATATTATGATGTTATCATGCTTATATTATGCTTTGATCATGATGTTACGACGATTAACATGCCTATGTAGATGCTTTGATTATGATGTTATGATGATTATCATTTATATGAAATTATTGTGCTTATGCGATTACCATGCGGTAGTCGTCATCAGATTCATTTATTTCATAACAAAAACATATATTTGATTGTAATCCTTGATATGATGTGATATGTATGATGTGGTACATGGGCACCCATCCATGATGCAATTGATTTTATGATTTTATGTGATGAAAGGAAATAATGTTGATAATATGGACCAGCTATTGATTTAATATTGTTATGAATGCATGTTTGCATAGTGCTAACCTGCAGGGTACAGGGGCTATGTGATAGCCAAGTGTGTGATGCAAAGTATGACTTAATACATATCTTGAAGAGAGCCTTAATTGCCAAGCGATGGTACGATGACACGTACCAATAAACTCGATAGCAACGCAGTATGGTTTGATGGAGTATATACCCAGTATGTTGAGAGGGATGGATGTATTTCCCACCCTATGTCACTATGATACCCGAGGTCGTGGGAGGGCAGTGCTGAGACACGCTCCCCAAGTTGTTGTGTTGACGATGGTCGGATGCCTGCTAGGAGAGGCTAGGTCCGCTAGTTAGCCGACGCTATCGCTCTCAGGTTCTGTGTGGGAAGGTCAGTACAGCTGGCATCCACTTTGTACTAGGAGAGGAAGGAAAGGGAGGATGCGGACGTAGGTTAGGATGGTTTGACATATTAGTTATTATTGTTGAGTGTTGGACATTTATGATACCGGATTAGTGATGGTAGGTACCAATCTTAATTGACTGATTAATAAGAACATAACTGTTAAATAACTCTGAATGTCAAAGAAATCATATTATATCTCTATATTTGTCTTATTGCGTGAAATATTATTTGTATCAGCTAGAATTTAGGTGTTTTGGTTATAGTACATGTGCAGCCTGTGCATGTACTAGCCATGCATGCACACTTCACACATGCATGCTAGTATGAATATACAATTATGTAATATGTCAAATATTCACATAAGTTGTAATAAGCAACCAAATATTTGTATATTCATCAATTCTGATAATGGATATTTAAGTTGTTAGGGCATGTGGGTGAATGAGTCAACAAAACTATTCGTTAATTGTGTAAAACGATTAAGAGAAGTATTGTCCCTATGAAATATTAATTGAAAAACATTAACCTTGGATAGTTGGATGGGTTAACTAAGTAATTGTGATTTATTTAACCGTGTAAATGTACCTTATTTATTAAGAAACAATGTGCAAGGGGACTTAACAATAAACATAAACATGTCGATGTTATCATTTCAGTCAATTAATAATAATACTACAATTAATTATTTATTGATTAATAATATTAATTATTATTTTATTTCTGTTATTATTATCTATTACTATTATTATTGTATATTATTAGTGTTTATTATTAAATACTTATTATTAAGTTATTAATAAGATATAATAATTGACAATACTATTATTACCATTATTTTACCATTTAGCATAAAACTTAAACAAACAATATTGGTGTAATTTTATGACAGTTGGTTATGTTTTAAATTTAACACGTACAATTCAATAGGATAAGCATTTAGTAATTTCCCACCATCTCATCAGGGGCGAAGAATTGTACAATTCAAGAAAATTTATTTACGTACAACAAATGTCTTAAATAATCTGAACTGGTTGGACTGCCCAAGAAAAAAACTAAATAATACTTATTATTTTAAATATGAAGGAGGCGGTGGAAGAAAAGAGGGGAAGGAGGTATAAGGAGGGGGATCGAATGGTTGAAGGGGGGAATTTTTCCGTAGAGTATTTTGGGAGAGAATTTTTACAGAAGAAGGGAGGAAAGAAGGTGCTAGAATAGAGGGGGAAGAAAACTGGAGGAGGGGGTTAACTCCAGAGGAAGAATTGCACTCGAGAACAAGGAAGTTGCTATCGGGTTTATCAGCACGTGGGCTCGGGGGCTAGGAAACCCGTCGGTTTCCTAGGGCCGGCAGGTTCAACGCTGGTCGGCAGGGTGGATCATCCGAATTGGCATCAAGGCTCAAACGAGGCTTAGACGAGGGAGAGGCAAGGCTACAGGAGTAAGGATTCAGGGACTATCTTCAGCTTGCTTAAAGTTCAGGTATTTTTCGGTGTAACCCTCTCGTTAATGCACAAATAAACGAATCCTGAAAATCAGAATAAGAATAAATGTCATTTTGCTGTTACATATTTGGACTTAGTGCTCTGCCCGACAAGCTAAGCACTACAGAATGGGTTTATGATCAGAGGCGTAAATGGGCAAGATTTTAGAGGAGGCCATAAGATCAAAAGTCAAGAAAGAGGAATGGACGAGGAATCTATCAAGGCGAGCAGCAATGTGGCATGGGCCCCTTCTTTTGTCTGTTCAGGTGAATTTTCCATGGGAGGGCTTGATATCCTCCAGCTCCCAATCTGAAATGATGTCTTCAACCCATTCTCTAGCTTGATCTCCGACCGGTGAACCTCCCTTTTTTTCTTCTGCTGCAAGGGCGACATTAAGATCCCCTGCAATAATGATATTAACAGGGTTGTGCATGCTAAGATAGGACCTTAGGGAGTCCCAACATATTCTTTTTTCAGCTGGTGATACAGGTACATAAACATTGAACAGACTTACATGATGACCAGAGTCTTTATGGAGAAGTTTGGTGAACAACCAATGTGTGTTGCTTTCTTCAGCTTCTAGGTCATATATGGAGTTGTCCCAGAAGGTAGCTATCCCTCCTGAGGCTCCTCTTGCGCTGACTGCTTTTCCTTGACCTTTTTTCCAAAATGCTTTGCTTGCTTGGAGGAGAGCGAGTTCCTCCATTTTTGTCTCCTGGATGAGAAGTATTTAGGGCGAATACACTCTTACAATGTCTTTTAGAGCTTCTTCTTTCAGATTGCTGCCTAGACCTCTGCAGTTCTAGGAGATGTATTGCATTACTTACTAGCTTGGGAGGTTGTGGCTCCCTTTGGAGCCTGGCCTTGCTTGTTGGTGGATCTAGTATTTATCATTCCTTTGAGTGTCTTCTGGGAACCTTGGAGAATATCAAGGTAGGTTTTTTCCTCTCTATGTTTATTCTTAGTCTTCCGACCCAAGGTGACCTTGACAGGGGTGACTTGGGAGTTGTCAGATTCGGTTCCTCTATCCTCGGAGTCCCCACCTGAATCCGATCCTAGACTAATGCGATCTTCCTCTGCTTCTTTTTCCCTTTGATCGTCCACTGGGGGAGTCGGGTCTACCAGGTTCCCATTTTCCCCAGTTTCATTCGCAACATTCCTAGTTTTCTCTGATCCCTCCAGGGTTTCATTGGTTTTCCCCGAAGTTGATCCATCCTTTGACTTTCCTATGGGTTTCGATTTTGGTGGAGGGTTCTCTGATGATATTGAGCTTTTTTTCCCGCTTGGTTTTGGGGCTGCCTTACTCTTTTTTACCTTTTTCCAGCCTTCTCCATCCTCTTTGTCTTTTGGTTGTGCCTTAGGGTAGTTCCTTTGGAAATGGCCATGCTCGTGACAGTTTCTGCACTTGAATGGGAGCTGCTCATAATCAAGCTTTTGATAATGCTTCCATGACCCAACAGTGAGTTTTACCGCTTCTAGCAGGTCGGCTTCCAGATCCACTTCTACACAGATCCTGGCGCAGGTGTATTGGCCTTTGTTGTCTGCTATGTCAATACATCTGCCAAGTCTGTTTCCAATCTTTTGCAATGAATGGAAGTTCCAGCAGTGGACCGGTAGGTTCGGGAGCCTGACCCATACTGGCACTTCTTTAGTCACGTCGACTGTGGGATCAAAATTGGGCATCCACCTATTGAGATACAGGCCCTGAGACCCCATGAAGTACGGGCCGCTCTTGAAGACCAGATCTCGATCTTCCTTGGTTATGAACTCGAAAATGAAGAATCCTCTTCCAACGGTGTAGCAGGTCACACTATTCTTTAGCTGGGGTCTCCAGTTACGCTGGATCCAGTCGTTGGTGGTTTTTGCGGAGGGCCAAAGCCC
The DNA here is from genome assembly GCA_001517045.1 of Pseudotsuga menziesii. Classification (NCBI taxonomy): domain Eukaryota; kingdom Viridiplantae; phylum Streptophyta; class Pinopsida; order Pinales; family Pinaceae; genus Pseudotsuga; species Pseudotsuga menziesii. The sequence continues at coordinate 10,201 of LPNX011088091.1, forward strand.
CATAAACTATCCTATCAATCCTCTTTCAACCGGAGCTAAGGCAATTTTAATGGGCTGCTCTTTAGGCAAAGCAATTTCAGGAACTTCATCCAGCTTTTTAACGAATTTCGGGATAGAAGGCATGGCTGGTTTCTTCCCAGCTTGCCTGACAAGCTTCCTGAAGGCCTCAGTAGCAAAGATCGGAGGGGTGGGAGATGGCTCTCCACCCCCAGGCGCATTCATGGTGGCGCTGGGTCGTGTCCTGCACCAATAAACCTAGAAACCTGACGCTGAGATCAACATCGACAACAAATCCTATGGTCAGTTGATTGAACCTAATTATAATTTATTGTTGTAAGGTAAATTGAGAGAAACATCAATGGAACTATGGAAATTATACTTAGAAATTTATGAACCATGCTATTAGAAAGGAAATACTTTTCATATGCAAAATCATAAAACCATAAATAATATTATATCAATAACTAACTAGATATTAATAGTTAATAACATCCATTAAGAATGTTACACTTAATTTATAATTAAAGTATCCTTTCATGTTGATACTTACTTTGACCTCCTTCATCTCAATTTTTGATTGAACACTTATATCCACACTTATGAAGTTTCAAAGTTCTATAAAGTTCACCACACAATTTAATTTGTTGAGGGGTTTTCCTTCCTTTAACACTTTAGAAACACGGTTCAAAAATTGCTTTGTCTTTGAATTGGTGGGGCATAGACAAATAAACTATAATTATGTAGTTTGTGGCTTGCACTTAACTCTACAATCAATTGATCTATTTAACAAATTGAGTTGTTTACCCATTGTGGTGATTCATGACCATTGCAATTATGTTAGTAATTAGTTGTGTTTGATGAAAGTTTGTGGTGCAATGCTAAATTAGTCAAATTATTAAATGTATATATTGAGATTCATCATCATCTACTTTACTTTTTGTAATTGATTATTGAGCCAATTGTCATTTGAACCATGTGCTTAGAGATTTTTTTTTGTAAAGTTGCGGCAACTATGTTATATTGGTATACAAAATATACAAAAAAGAGTTATAAGCCGAAGAGGACCAGAGTTGTTCATGGAGGTCTAAGATGGTGGATCCACCATCTTTTGTCATCAAAACTTTTACAATTGGTAAAAAAAACAAGCATCCCCTTTGTCGAGAAATCATGCAAAGTAAGGTAAATAATCCCATTCAAAACAACATACATAAATCTAATGTCAAAATAGACAAGATAAACTAGAAACCTTAAAGACCGAGAGTAATTGGAATGCCTAAGAACTAGGGAGCCTTGCTCAAGACTGTGTCTAGACATTAGAAGTGGCAGTTATTGGTTCCTCCTTAATCGGATATCATCTAGAGCCCTTATTGGACGAGTTTTCTTCATTTCGCTTAACTGGATGGCTCTCAGATTTGCTTGGAGGTTCCTGAAATTCATTGGCTTGTTGTTTGATCTTCTTCGCGTGGAGATGTCCATAGCTCATTGAGTCGAAATAACCAAGAGTAGCGTCTTGTTCCTACAAAGGCGCTTACTAGCTTATCGATAGAACCATGGTCAGTTTGAGCATCCCAAGGGAGCTCTTCATCAGCATGAAGGGGTTGGTGACCCATGTTGAGTCCCCGCTCTTCCAGAGGAGGCATACCTAATTCATGCCACTCTGCTAAATTGTTTATACCACTACGTATATGGTGTAAATTGAGTTGCATATATTTCACCATGTCATGGCCCTCCATTAGGCCTCTTGGTCGTCATGAACCAAGTTAGACAACAAGTTCTTAACAACACAATAATGGTTGACCCACCCCCTTTCTAGCAGATTAGGCAGTTGATTCTCCACTGCATCTGCCTACCATTCATCAATTTCACAACGAAGAGAGTGGGAAATGTGGTACTCATATATAGAACCAACAACAGTTGGTTTGATCCCTCACACAACCACCCATTTGCGACCACTATTGTGCCGAGGAATACCTCGATGATGTATTGACATTCGTGAAGTGCTACTCACCTTCCAAGGGATGGGTGGTTTGGCTTTCCTTCCTCCTCTAACAACCAAAAGCTAAGTTCTACCATGCATGTAGAGAGGACCGCTCTCATCACAACCTAGAACCTTCAACACGAAATACCCCAACTGATAGCTAGAATGGAGAATAAAAGGGTTGTCAGCTACAGGCGATGACTATAAAGAGCCATAGAATTCACCCATGAGATATGTACAAAGAGTTATCCTTCTATTGGATAGGGGAGCCATCATCATTAAAGCCATTAACCATCGCATGGGGAAGGTTTAAGAAGGGGAAGCACAAGGTGAGTTGTTAAGCCAAGTGGTTGGTGAGGTATGCAGACTCCACCTTCCTACAACGTGACACCTCTCTCCTCATAACACTCGCACTCGGGTATGTGCTTAGAGATATATGAATTCCATGCTAGTTACTATTTAGATTCATTCATGGATTCTCTATTATATACCATGCTTCCTTTGCATATAACAACATTGTATATGGATATGTTGAATTCGAACTTAGTTATGCTTAAAGCATTGTTCTTTTTTTATTCGAAATAGATAGTTTATCTTGAACCAAAATGCAATAGTTGAACCCATTTACTAGTGGTACAAAAATGAGAGGAACTTTTGGAGTTTGCAAGAGACATAAAAGTTTCATTATATAGGCTTAGTACTTGTAACCAAAATTTTATATCTATATTATAGAAGAAGTTGTTTTACCATAGGTAAACAAGAACAAAACATACTTATATGTTTATAGATACAGAATTTATGACCCAACATAGGAATTGACAACAAATTGCATCTAAATGGAAGAACCTGCGGGTGTTGCTTCTTTTGTTGGAGGTGTTAGTACTTGGTGTGATGGGGAGTCAAGAGTTTTGCTAGAAAGTCAACAAAGGTAGACATGCACACTATTAATTATTCTAAGGCATTTGTTGTCACTTCTAATGCTTCATCCTTTGCTTTGAACTATTTCATGGAGAGTCAGACCGTCATCTCCCATTGTTATAAATGTTGAATGCAAGATTGACTTGTTTGTTGTTCAAGGACATTTGTTTAATGTTGAGTTTGTTTTTCCAATGCTAATTACATAGCATGTGTTGCTAGAGCATAGACAACTTTTGCACGACTCTCATTTCAATCAGTCGCAACTTGAGGTACTTCCAATTTTGTCTCTACCTTGCATTTAAGTAGCAAGGGTTCATTCTACTGTAGGAGGGGAGGGGAACCAAGGCCACACACGAGGGAATGAGAAGGCCACCACCAAATGGAGGAGTACCACCAATCACGTAGGTGGGGAGACTAATCCAATTGAGATAAAGAGCCATTCAACAAAGAGGCTCAACCCCTGGTTTACCACGAACAAAATTACACGAGGAAGGAAGGTCTAGATGCTCACATTTGTAGATACAAACTCAAGAGAGAGAGATAAATAAAGCTAGGTTCTCGCCAATATTTGTGTGAAGGAATGGTGTTGGATATGTGATATGACAGGGGCAGTGACCACTTGTGTATGCAAACTTGAAGGAGGAGGCAAGGCAAAGGGGCCTTAATTGCCCCTTCAAATTCATTAATAAGAAGGGACGAGTGCCGATAACTAAGGTGTGGGGACTCTTCGTCCACAACCCCCCCTCCCTATTCAATTTATTTAAATGGCAATATCATGGGACACAAACTTGGCTTTTGAGGTCCCTTCTTAGCCCCATTTCGTCAACATGCCTTGGTTTAGGTTGACCCCTTCAATTCTCATAACATTTGCTTCTAAGTTGTTGGAATGAAGAACATGATGGAAGTGGAATTCAGTGAAAAGGAGAACTAGGATTTATATTCTAACAATAAATTTTACTAAGGATGGAGCGACATTAACCCTTTCTGGTCTTGATGATAACAAAAAAATAATCATAAATCAATATTATTGTGTTCTTGGTTCTCTTAACTAGGATTTTCAATCATGGTAGTCCACTAAGGCTTCAACTTCATTGTTAATAAGAACACTGATACCCCATGCAAACTTAGTGTCAACGTGTCATCGAGAGCATAGATAAATCCTCTACATCCCTTGATGCCGACCACCTAAGTATGCTTCAATCATCGTATCTAAACAAGTTTTTAGATCACTAACTCCAAACTTACATCCAACTTCTTTCCTTTTTAAATGAATGTAATTGTGTCCATAGACTTGAACGCAAGGCAACGTTGGCAATCTTTTCTCTAAAATTTAAGGTTAGTGTTGTTTGTGATCGAGAGGTTTAGAAAAGGGTTTATGAGATTCTTAATGTCCCGGTTTGGAAAGGGTCTATGAGATTTTTAATGTTTTGTTGTTACCGTGAGAACTGAGGGGCTTTCGCTGTTTTGAATTTCTGGGCCCAGAGAAAGAGAAGGCCGAAGTAAGCAAGGGTCGTAAAATGCAGGTCGCAGTGGGCAGAGCCGTCTACAAGGCTCTGAGAAGGCCATTTGTTTATTATTCAACACAAACGATTCCATCGTTATCTCCATCCCCGAAATGTCTAGACGACGAGCGATCGAATCCTTGCAGGAGCTTCGGCACGTTAGTCTCAAGGAATAATACACAGGGTATGTCGGTACATTATCTGGTGCTTATTATATGTTTTCAGTGACGTTTAGTTTACCCTCAAGTATTGGTCTCACTGTCAGAAGGATTATTTTTGGCAGATATTAATTGCCGGCATTTGGCGGGCAGGAGAATGCAGCAGTTGTATTTGTCCACAGAGGCGGAGATTCTAAAAGAAGACTCTATAAAAGAAGAGCCGACAGGTTATAGACCCTCTGATCCTTGTATTTTAATTTTATAATAATTATTATTAATTTTGGAATTTCATTTTGTAGAGCTAGTTACTCAACTCATTAAGCAGAAACGCAGTACAAACTCATTTCAATGGGGCAGAGAGATTTGAACCTTGCGCCTCTATGTCCTCTTAACACTTGCCAGCACAAAGACTGCAACAGGGAACCAAACTGTTAACCAAGATTTAATATCCCATAAAACAGGGCATATTCATTTGTTTACACAGATCATGGCAGGAGCCTAAGAAAAACAGACTAAATCAAAGTATTAGCAGCAAGTATGATACACAGGAAATAGTTCAGAAGGAATAGCGGTATTATTTTATAACGAGAGAATGGCTATACAGAGTATGATCACAGTAAATTTACTGTGTGTTGTGCTTTAACAATGGCCACAAGAGTTCCGTTCCCTGCACTGTTACTATCTGCGTTCTGCTGTGACTGCAGCTTTCATTCCCTCCTCTGCGTGTATTGGTTGCGGGGTGGGTATGCTCGCTTGCTTGGTCTTCCCCTCCTCTTCTGCGGGACATGTTGTGTGGGTGCGTATGTGTGAAACAATGGTCAGATATACAACCTAGTGGTGTCTTGTAATAGCTTCTAGGACAATAAAATCTCCTCTCCTAACCTCCTCCGCTCTCCTTCCTTTCTCTGTGTTTTTTTCCAGCAAATGAAGAGAGGGCAACAACAAGAAACGCTAATCCAAAAAGAACGTTCCGAAAAAACTGCTTTATTTCCACTTGCCAATGTGGCATCAATGCCAACATGGCTGTAATACATAGACAGATCAAAGAGCATTGGCTTACCAATTTACCATGGGATAAATCATAATCCCATTGTGATACTTAACTTTATATGCATATACTAGGGAAATCTCCTTGGTATTTCCCCTCATTTCGAAGATAATACGCAAGGTAAACCAGATTTTTCAGGGCTCAAGGCCAAAACAACAATATATTTATGAAGAACTCGACATGTCACTTACAAGAATTGATCCTGGGTAGAAAAGGTAACAGATTCCTCCCAACCACTCGAGTTAGACTTAATTGACAAATGATCCTTTTAACTTGTTGAAGAGAATCAATTTAATTTTATTTTTTGATCATGTGCAGTAACTTTCCATCATAGTTGTCTTATGATTGTGGTTACTGTTGACAACTGAACCTGGAAGTCAAATCAGAGGTTTAAATCTACCTTTTGAAGGGTTTTGAGCCTGTACCTGCTTGGAGAAAAGCACTTTAACGAAAATAAATTCGGGCACATTTTTCACATGAGGATTATTGTTTGTTGTCTTGCTGTCATAAGAGACATGCTTGGAGTTTGGACACATTTTAAACCTTATTTTAAGCATATCACAGTTGTTTGAGCTTGCTTGATCTTTAAGAAAGTCAGGTGCCTATTGCAGGCCATATGAGACTTTGCTTGAAGAGCAAGTTGTTAATCTTCTAAACCCCAGATCTAGATAAACAGTTTCCTAGTGATTTCCTTACTGAAAATAAAATTTGCTGTTGATTTTTGTACCTAGTCAGGTGTTCCCTAAGTGGCTTTATTTTGCCTAAGTCACTTAAGAGGGAAAAATGTGACCCTCACATTAAAGTCACTTAAATGTGATTTTAAGACTAAAGTCACCTTTTGATAAAGTGAGTAAGTGAGTGAATTTATTTATGGGAAATAAATAAATGAGAATTTCACTCTCACTGTGAAATTATAAAAAGGAGTGAGGGAGGCAAAAGTGAGTTGACTTTTCATTTTTCAGATGAAGGAGAAGAGAGAGCTCAAGGAGGTCGAATTGCTCAAGGAGGTCAAATTTCCAGGTTAGGGTTTGAAGCTGAAGATTTCAGCAAATTGCTTGCACAGTTCCCTAGATCGTACGGCTGCATTAATTGCTGGAGTACGGCCACATTTAATGCTGAGTACGGCTGCATTTATTGGCTCGAATTTCGAGGAGGAAGTACGGCCAGGTCTGCACGGTTCCCGAGGTGTACGACCGAATTAAATGCTGCACGCAAATCGAGGAGTACGGACTGTGTACGGCTGAGCAAATCGGCACAGATTTCGAGGTATGTACGGCTGCATTAAATGCTGTACGGACAGATGTACGGACTGCAATAATTAGGGCACGGATTTCGAGGAGATTGTACGGCTGATCTGCTGTACGGCCTGCTGTCTGATTTGGCACGAAATTCGAGGAGATGTACGGCTAGGGTTTGCTGCACATGTGCATTTATTGCT
>LPNX011088091.1:19743-65146 GCA_001517045.1 Pseudotsuga menziesii
TACGACTGCATTTATTGGCTCGAATTTCGAGGAGGAAGTACGGCCAGGTCTGCACGGTTCCCGAGGTGTACGGCCGAATTAAATGCTGCACGCAAATCGAGGAGTACGGACTGTGTACGGCTGAGCAAATCGGCACAGATTTCGAGGTATGTACGGCTGCATTAAATGCTGTACGGACAGATGTACGGACTGCAATAATTAGGGCATGGATTTCGAGGAGATTGTACGGCTGATCTGCTGTACGGCCTGCTGTCTGATTTGGCACGAAATTCGATGAGATGTACGGCTAGGGTTTGCTGCACATGTGCATTTATTGCTGAGAGAATTTCTGGTGGAGATAAGTTGTATTTTCATCTTTCATTTTCTGTCCTACATTTTACTGAAGAAATAATAAAAGCTCTCATCTCAAAACTGGTTTTCCCCGTGGGGGTTTTATCCAGGGCAAATTTGCCAAAAATTACTGTGTCAAATTTTATGGTGTGCATGTGTTTAATTACAGCCTGTTAGTTGTTTTCAGCGTGTTTAAATTGTTCAGAGAAATTTCATAAGTAACTTCAAGCCTTTGCACAACCGGCTGAAGTGAAATTCAAGAAATTGTTCATTAAACCAGTATGCTGTGAAACAAGGGTTTTCAACATTTGCAGCTCAAAAAATTTGTATAACATAACTTTATAGTGGAAGCAAAAACAATGGAAACAGATCTACTTAATAAAACACAAGCACATAATTTCTGCGCTTCAAATTAGCTTTTCATTCAAATAACTTCCAAGCTTATAAGGGCTCCTTTACTGTGAAAATGGCCTTGAGAAAATATACTATAGCAAACCTGGCAAAATACCCTTCATAGAGAAAAAATCCTTCTGACTGCAAACTGCCCCGAAAAAATTCCTGCAAATCTGCTCCTGCCTCTGCTGCCCTATGTGACCGCTGTACGGTTGGTAGTACGATCCGTGCAACTGTACGACCCGCATATCCTTCTGCAGCCCTGTTGTATGGTGCGATATGCTGTATGGCTGTACGACTTGTTGCTATATGACTGAGTTGTACGGATCTGTGCGGCTGCCCTTGCAAAAATATGAACCTCCACATGACTGGTATGCCCCCTTGCAAACATTTCCCCGACTGCTGTTTTCTTCTCTCTCTGCCAAATCTGGAAAGTGAACGTCCTTCTTCTCTTTCCTCAACTGAGTTTCTCACTCAATGATTGTGTGATGGTGTGTCTTCTCTTCTCACGTTGGCTTTTTTTTATCCTATTGAGATGAACCGAAACCCTAACTCCAATGACTAAGATAAAATCTCACTCACTTGAGATCAATGGCTAAGATTCAATTAATTTTCAAATCACTAGTGCCATAAACTTCGGCACTTAATTAAATTAACCTCAATTAATCTAAAAAGACATTAACTTTAACAAAGTGAATTCCAAAGTTTTAAGGGGTATTAATTACGATCTTCATAGGTAGACACAAACCCATTTGGAAATATCTGTCTGAGCTACAAACATCAACACTCCCTCTTAGCGAGGAAGGTAGTCTCCACCACTTGTAGTTTATCTCTGAAAAAGACAAACTTCACTTTCAGCAAGGGTTTGATGAGAATGTCTACAACTTGCTCATACGTGGAAATATATTGTAGCTTGATTGTTCCGTTCTGGATCCTGTTTTAGATGAAATGATATATGATCTCGATATGGTTGGACTGGGCATGGAATACTCGATTCTGTAGAGAGTTTGATACAACTCTGATTATCACAATGAATAATTGTAGAATCCAACTCTTGATCAAGTAATTTTGTAAGCTGCTTGCGAAGCCAAATAGCTTCACAACTAACCAAACTTGCTGCCATGTACTTTGCCTCTACTGAAATGAGTGCTACCGAGGTCTGCTTCCAGCTAAACTAAGAAATCACTGCTGAGCCCAAGCTGAAGCAATTCCTTGAGGTTCTCTATCGATCTACTCCACTCCTTCCCTAATTTGAGTCTGAATAACCCTGCAACGTCACTCCATCACCTCCAACATAACTCAAATCCATACTCCACTGTGCCTCTCAAATACTTGAGCACATGCTTCGCTGCTACCCAATGCACTTGCCTTGGCTCCACCATGAACTGGCTCAAGGTGTTCACAACAAAACATATATCTGGCTTGGTGTTCACCAAATACATCAATGATTCTATCAGTTGTCTGTATATCCTGGGATCCACCAACTCTGAATCTGAAGTGTCAACCTTCTTCAGGTTGGTAACAATAGGTGTAGCCATTGGTCTACAATCCTCCATCTTGAATCTCTTCTTGATCTCTACTATGTACTTCCCTTGACCAAGGAAAATCTCACCTGATCTTTGCCATACCTCTAACCCCAAAAATTAATGCATTGAGCCAATATCCTTCCTCTCAAACTTTGTAGCCAAATTTGACTTGCACTTGCTATATGTTTATTTTTTTGAGCAACATCGAGAGCCATTCTCTTAGGAGAATGGGGCCACCTGGTTCGGGACCACGGTGAAGACTCAACCCAGTGTTGAGTGACCATTCTGTTGAATGGTAGATATCTGGTCTGGGACCATGATATAGACCCAGCTGTGCCTTGGGTAGACTCAACCCAGTGTTGAGTGACCATTCTGTTGAATGGTAGACATCTGGTTCGGGACCATGATGTGGACCAGTCTAGTACTGGTAGACTCAACTTAGTTATGAGTAGCCATTCTCTTGGAGAATGGATGCGCTTGGTCTGTTACCAAGTATTTGACCTAGGGTCAAATTATGCAGCCCATGGCTGAGGCACCTGGTTTGTTACCAAGAAGGCACTATAAGCCTTAGATTGGGTCTAGGCATGTGTGACACTCCGAACCTTGATCTATGCGCTTTATATACTTCTCCAAGAATTAGCTGCCCTTGGTTAAGTTACCCTAGTACCAGATCTAGGTGTCACACAGAGTGTGAGATAAAAGCATTAGTAATTCTCTTGGTTTATGATGATGTATTTTTGGAATCAAAAGGACCACAAGTAATGACCACGGGGGCACTTGGAAAAATGCTAAAGTCAAAAGTCAAAAAATACATAAGGACTTTTGGAGCACAGGAAAAGGAGCTCAGGTGAAAGTCAAAGATAAATAAGGCTGTTGGTAAAAGTAAAAAATACATAAAAGGATTTTTTTGGTAAAAAGGTAACAGTGAAATTAGGACAAGAATAAAATATTATTATTTATCTTTCCTAATTTTGGCCCACTTACAGGTGAATGAAGATTATAAAAGAAGATCAAGTCTTCTCATTATTACACACTCTCTTGCTCTCACAGGTGAAGCTGCTCTTACTAAAGAATTCACTGAAGGGGTCTTTATGGTTTTTTCCCTAGCCAGGGCATCCATCTATTTTCTGTTTTACCCTCAGCTAGGGTTTGTCTCCTTCATCCACAAATAGCAACAACTTCTCTCTCTTTCTTTTATGAGATAGGGTTTCATTAAAACCCTCACATCTTCTTTAGATCTCCATCACCGATGCCCAAACTGTTCACGGGCAGGGGTCTTCACTAGCCGAGTCTTTTCCTCCACGGGCAGCCTAATCATGAGCTGTCTCACTGCTCCTCCGACACCTTTGTTCAAGCAGAGTCAACCCCATAGGGCTTGGACAGGCTGCTCTGCTCTCGGCAGCAGCAAGTTGCCTTCCGGGAAGCCTGTTGAGGGTTCGGGCAAAAGCCCTCACTACTTGTGAGCCCTCAAACCAGACAACCGAGGCCCAGAACTAATCTAGGCTGATAGATTCGAGTCTGGGTAGCCAAGGATTCACCTTGGGCAGGCTGCTGATAATTTTGGCCGCAGACACGTGGACTCGGTTAGCAGGAAATGAGACCCGGGCAGTATGAAAGTGAACTCGGGCATGCTAGAGGTTAATTCAGACTTTCACGGGCAACTGATTTTGTCTCCGGATAGCCTGTAAATTCCGGGCAGACATGTCATAATTGTTTTCGGGCAGACCTGTCATAATTGTTTCCGGGTAGACCTGTCATATTTCTCGGTAGTGAATTTTCTATTTTTGGGCAGGCTAATTGTTTCTGAGCAGATTTGATATTTTCTAGTCTGCCTGTCATAAATTCGGGCAGACTGTTTTTTTTTTGGACAGTTTGGGTGATTCTTTGCAGATCTGGAAATTCAGGATCTAGGGTTTGAAACCCTTGTTCTGTTTTTACTGAGAAAGTTTTTTGTAATTTGTGGTCAAACCTAGATTGAGGTCTGAGAAACTTTCTGAAGAATTTCCTAAGTTATCTCATTTACGAGATGAGCTACTAATGCTTTTTGGGGTTTTTGTCCTTTGAAGGTTTCCCCAGTGAAAAACTCTTGTGTCCATTGTGCTGTTGTGATGAATGTTATTTTATTGCACTTGTTATCTGTTTAAGTTAATCTGCAAATTTTTTAAGTATTTCTGCTAATGCTAAAATTTAACATGGTATCAGAGCTTAGCATGTGAAAACACAGTAAAGGGACACTGCTATTGTTTTTCACTAGATCTTGGGATAAGATTTGCAGATCTAACATTTGACTAAGTGGCAGAGATGGCCACAAATGGTTTCAAACTAGAAGAGAAGCTCTATGGTTCAACAAACTTCAACTCCTGGAAAGCCATTCTAGATGAGAATGACTTGGATGACATTATTCTTAATGTCACCGAAGAGCCAACAACAAATGCTGGTAGGCTTGCTTACAAGAGGAAGCAAGGTAAGGCTAGAAGAATCATCTATGATTCTATCGGAGAGTCATTGATGCCCAACATCACCTCTTTGAAGACTGCTAAAGAATGCTATGATACTTTGGTCAACCTATATGAAAAGAAGGTTCCCAGTCAGAAGAGAGTCTTGAAGAAGAGGCTATGAACTTTGAAGTTGAACAAAGATGAAGCGTTGGTTCCTTCTTCACAAAGATTGCACAGGTAAGAGATCAACTCATTACTATTGGTATTACTGTTGCTGATGATGACCTTGTGCAAACAATGGTTGACGGTCTGTCAAGCTCTTGGAAAACTTTCATGGTATCCGTCTATGGACGAGAGAATCAACCAACCTTTGAAAGGCTTTGGCATGATTGCATAGAAGAAGGAAGGAACTCTGGCAAGGTAATCAAGGAGGACAACCTTGCACTTGCAACAAAGACAAAGAAGTTCAAGAAGCCTTTCCCTCAGCAAAAGAAGAGAAATAAACCTCAGGGTAAGTTTTTTGACATGTCTAAAGTGGAATGTTATAGTTGTCAAGAGTTTGGACATTATGCTAGAGACTGCAAGCAGAACAAGAAGAAACCTAAGGGAAGGTTCCAAGCATCTGCTGCAGAAGCAGAAGAAGAAGAAGAACCAAAGAAGAATAAGAAAACCAAGGATAACAAGGATGAAGAGCCTAGAAGAGAGTACTACTTGATTTATGCTCTAACTGGTTCTTTCTCAGATTGTTCCACTTCTTGGTTGGTGGACAGTGGTGCCTCCAGGCACATGACAGGTAACCGTGGAGCTCTCACCAGTTACAGAAAGAAGAGGTTCACCACTCGGGTAGAACTTGGAGATGACCCCACTTACAAGATTGAAGGAGTTGGCTCAACTTCACTTCAACTTGACTTAGGTGTGGTTCTTCATATTGATGATATTCTTTATGTTCCTGGTTTAAAGAAGAATCTTTTATTTGTTGCTGGTTTAGAAGACAAGGGTTACAGAGTCCTCTTCATGGACAAGAAGGTCTTCTGATGGGCAAAGGACACAGATCTAAGCTCAGCGGTATAGATTGGGGTTCGAGAGGAAGGCCTTTACAAGGCTTCCAAAGATTCCACTCATGCTTTGGTACATCACGCAGTTGATCGATGTGAACTTTGGCATAGAAGGTTTGGACACCTTCACTACATAGCTCTCCCAGGATTGCAGAAGATGGTTACAGGTATGCCAGAAGTTTCTCCAAAACATGAAGGAATCTGCAAAGGATGTGCTATAGGTAAGAACACTAAGAAATCCTTTCCTAGAAGCAAGAATAGATCTAAAGGCATTTTAGATTTGATTCATTCTGACTTTTGTGGCCCTTTGTCTTCACCCTCCTTGAGTGGGTGTTTATATTATGTCTTGTTTATTGATGATTACTCTCGGAAGTCATGGATTTACTTCCTTAAGGCCAAGAGTGAAACCTTTGACTGGTTCAAAGAGTTCAAGACATTGATTCAAAATCATACTGGCAGACATATCCGTATCTTGAGATCAGATAACGAAGGTGACTATGAATCTAATGAGTTTGATGATTTTTGTCGAGAAGCAAGAATCAAGAAAGAGCTGACAGTACCTTACAACCCTTAGCAGAGTGGGGTTGCAGAAAGGAAGAATAGAACGATCGGTGAGGTTGCTAAAGCCATAATCACTGATCTAGATCTTCCTTTGTCTTTGTGGGCTGAAGCAACAGGAACTGCTGTGTACATCCATAACAGAAGCCCACATGCTAGCTTGGGGGAGAATACTCCAGAAGAAGTCTTCACCAAGAAGAAACCTGTAGTTGATCACATGAGGATATTTGGTAATCCTGTGTATGCCCATGTGCCAAAAGAGAACAGGGCCAAGCTAGAGCCCTCTAGTAAGAAAGGTATATTTGTTGGGTACAGTGATTGCTAGAAGGTTTATCAAGTCTATATACCAAGACAAAGGCACATAGAGGTCAGCAGAGATGCGATTTTCCATGAGGAAGCGGTGTTTCGTTAAACACTAGAGCTTTCAACGGAAGATGCAATTGCTCCACTTGAGTTTCCAGATTCGAAAATTCAGAGGGAGGAAGAGGAATTTGAGAATCAAATTCCAGATGTACCCGAGAACACTGAAAGCCCACCAAAAGAACTACTTGAAGTTCCTCCTTTCAAAAGGAGACCTGCTTGGTACCAAGAAACGGTGCAAGAAGGTGAGAAGCATAAAGCTCCTCCCGAGACTTTCAGAGAAAGCATAAGACTACGAAAGTACTTCGGTCTTATGAGCCAGCTTATCAGTTCAGAACCTTCATCATACGAAGAAGCAGCAGGTAAACAGGTATGGGTTGATGCCATGATTGAAGAGTATAGTTCAATCATGAAGAATGATGTGTGGGAAGTTGTTCCCAAACCAACAGGAAAGTTAGTAGTGACTTCTAGATGGCTTTATAAAATCAAGCATGCTGTTGATGGCAGTGTAGAGAAGTAGTATAAAGCCAGATTTGTAGCTCGTGGCTTCACTCAAAAAGAAGGCATTGACTATGATGAGACATTTTCTCCTATTGCCAGGTATACTACCATTAGAACCATCATTTCACTTGCTGCAGTATTCAGATGGAAGTTACATTAGATGGATGTAAAGATTGCCTTCCTCAATGGCAAGATTGAGGAGGAAGTCTACATTGAACAACTTGAAGGCTTTGTGACTCATGGGAAGAAGACTCATGTACGCAAATTGAAGAAAGCCTTGTATGGATTAAAACAGGCTCCAAGAGTTTGGTATGCCAGCATGGATGGATTTTTCCACAACTTGGGGTTTCCCAAAAGTACAACTGATTCTAACTTGTACTTTAAGGTTGTTCATAATCATGTCTTGATACTTGTTCTATATGTAGATGACTTGTTTCTTACAGGTGATGAACAATTGATAGATCGGTGTAAGAGGGAGATTACCTCTGAATTCGAGATGAAAGATCTCGGATTGATGCATTACTTCCTTGGCTTAGAGTTCTGGCAAAATCCAGGCGAGATTTTCCTAACACAAGGAAAATATGCAGTGGGAAGTTGCTTCCAGGGATCGATGATCAACACCCCTCTACAAGAAGAGTTTTTCTAGGCTTGCAAAATTAGGGTTTGTTGGGGGATCCTAATAATTAGCAAAAGTAGAGATCTAAAGCCCTTTTTCAAGAAGACTTCTCCATGAGAACGTCTTCTACCATACAAATTAACAAAATCTTGATAATCAAACTCTAATCAACAACATAGAATGCACTATTACGACACCATTTAACAGATTTAGAGATATTCTTACCAAGATTCAACACAAATGAGCAAAGAACAATAGATCACCTTTGTGCATGAGTTTCATCCAACCATTCTAGCATCAACATGTATAAGAAACAAAACCCTAATCAACAACATAGACTGCACTATTACATCACCATTCAACAGAGATAGAGATATTCTTACCAAGATTCAACAAATATGAGCAAAGAACAATAGGTCACCTTTGTGCATGAGTTTCATCCAACCATTCTAGCATCAACATTTATGAGAAACAAAACCCTAGCATTCATCCACATTTTACTTCACAAGTCAAAGAAGAGACTCTCCAAGAGGTGCACATTACATTATGAACCCATATAACAAGAGAAAAAGAAGAAGTATCATATTTGATCCCAAGTCTTGTGATTTTACAATGAGTGAGGGGGCTTATTTATAGCCTCTCATACTCACTTTTTACAATTATCGAAGCGTACAAGTCTTAAAATGTCAATGTACAAATATAACATGAAATAATATAAAATAGGTGTAACTTGGGGATGTGTTCCCCCAAAGTTACAAAAAATTGATGAAAATAGCTAAAACTGAACAAGTAGCTCCACTATGAAAGATGGAGTGAGTAGGGGGGGAATGTCATGCCCCATCTAACCCCAAATGTGCTGACAAACCCTCAACGTCCCCCCTCAAGCAACCTTGATGGTCTGGGCATCAAGGATGACGTCATCATGGTGCAGGCTCCCAGAGAGAGGGCGTTGTGCTGAAAGGAGGACAGGAGGGTTGCTTGGGGTGACTGGACGAGGAGATAATTGCTTCTGGGTGGAACGCTGTCACCTGTGTCAAAATGAAAGAGGGGGGTCAAGTGACCCAGTGACTTGCCTCTAGGTGCCCCATACACTGTAGAATTTTCTACACTTTCCCAACCTGGTTTCCAACTCCGTTTTAAAACATTGCTTAATGCCCAACCCAATTTGTTTTATTGTTGCAAATTATATTTTTCTCATAAACAATATAGGACTGAAACATAAGAAAACTTTTTACTGCATTTTTACTAAAAACAAATAAACCACATTCAAAGATAAATTTTAGACACGGTATTTTTGGTCAAATGACCCAGGAAAAACCCCAACCTTCGGGGAAACCCTGTGAGAGAAATTTTTATTTTCAAGAAAAATTTACAGCAATGGACAGAAAAATTTTCAAACCAACTTATCTCAACCGGATGAAAAATATTCTGCCTTGTTTTCTGTGCCAAACAGAAAAATGCAAACTTAGGATTTTTTTTTTGTTTTCTGCCCCAATTTTCGTGCCAATGTACAGATTCTCTGTATAGACCTCGAAATCTGTGCTTGCAAAATTGTCTCGAGATTCGTGCTCAAGGGGTCCCCTTGAAAATCGTGCTGTACTTTCTGCCTCGGGATTCGTAGTACCATCGTACAGAATCCATACCGTACAGACTGCACGGACCAGCAATAAATGTGGCTGTACCTTGTCTCGATTTTCGTGCCTTGATGCTATACTTTCTCTTCTCGATTTGCGTGCCAAGAAAAAATTGCTTCAGCTACTATTTTCTCCTCTTTCTCAGAAATGGCTCTCTCTTCTCTCTCAAATGCAAAAGTGCCTCTTCACTTGGAAACTTTCATTTTTGGTGAAAAAATTAGGGTGAATGAAAAACCATCTAATCCTAGGGCTCAGATTAGTCTAGATGAGTGGTTGTGATTAAAATCACTTTTCTCAACAAAATAATTAATTTCATTCACTTTTTAAATATTTCACTTAAAGTGCAATTAATGCTCATCTCAAGTCATTAATATAAATTCCAAGTGACTCAAACCCCTTTTTCTTGGTGACTTAGGCAAAAGTTACTTAGGGGAACAATTCCTAGGAATTTTTCAACACTCCCTCTTACCGAGGAAGTTGTTCTTCACCACACCCAACTTGTCTCTGAAGTGAATAAACTTGCCTCTTCCAGGAGACTTCGTCAGGATATTTGAAACCTGCTAATTAGTGGAAATGTATTGCAATGTCACTACTCCTCTTTGAACATAATTTCGAATGCAATAATACCTGATCTCAATATGCTTTGATCGGTCATGAAATACTGGATTCTTAGAGAGCTGGATGCAACTCTGATTGTCATAGTAAATCAATGTAGGCCTCAACTCTTGATCAAACAAATCCACTAGCAACTTGCGAAGCCACAGTGCCTTGCAACTGGCTTGACTAGCTGCCATATACTCAGCCTCTGCAGAACTCAAAGCAACAAACATTTGCTTATGACTGAACCATGACATTGTTGCTGAGTCCAAACTGAAACAACATCCGGAAGTGCTCTTTTGGTCTGCCTCACTGCCTGCCCAATCTGAATCTGTGAAGCCAATCAATCTGATCCCATCTGATCTCCTGTAGTCCAGGCCATACTCCACTGCCCCTGCAAGGTGTCTCAACACATGTTTTGCGACTACCCAGTGCACCCTCCTAGGCACCACCAAGAATTGATTGAGAGTGTTCACTGCAAAACACAAATCTGGCCGAGAGTTGACCAGATACATCAAAGAACCAATGAGCTGACGATATAGTGTAGGATCCACCAACTCTCCCTCAGAAGTATGAAGCTTCTTCCAGTTGGTGACCATCGGTGTAGACATCGGCCTACAATCCTCCATCCGAAATCTCCTCAGAATATCAACTGCATACTTTCCTTGCCCCAGGAAAATATGACCAGGCTCCTGCCAAACTTCCAATCCCAAAAAATAGTGCATCAACCCAATGTCTGTAAGCAAGATCTTTCTTGCAAGCTGCAATAGGTCTCTCTCCTCCTGTGATAAATAAGTCATCCACATACAACAGAAGAATGAGCGGATCATCTCCAACCATGATGAAATAGAGATTCGAATCTACGTCACTCTTCTGAAAACCCATCCGTTGCAAGTAAGAGTCAATCTTGCAGTACCAAGCTCTAGGAGCTTACTTTAGCCCATACAAGGCTTTCTTCAGCCTGCAAACATGAGACTCTCTCCCATGAATCTCAAAGCCCTGAGGCTGCTCCAAATACACCTCCTCCTGTATGATTCCATTGAGAAATGTGGTCTTCACATCCATCTGATGGATCTTCCAACCCTTTTCAGCAACATTGGAAATCAATGCCATGATAGAAGTATATATAACGAGCAATCGGTGCAAATGTCTCATCATAATCAACTCCGTGAACCTGTGAGAACCCCCACGCCACAAATCGAGCCTTATACTTGTAGATTTTTCACAAGTTTTCAGCCACCGGTTTCAAAGTAAAATTTAACTTTGTTTATGACATTCTCAGAAAATAAAAGTGCTGGAAATAAACATGAAATTTTCAGACTTTAAAACACTGCTGAAACTACAATTTTTCAATGACAGAAAATAAATATTAGCACACCATTTAAACACACAGTACTCAGAATTTTCAGCCTATAAGGGGAAAACTAGTCAAAGAGAGTATTTTTATTTTTTAGGAGAAGTTTATCATTTACAGCAATACACAAAAAATATCAAACCAACTTATCTCAATCCGGAAGATATTTTGTCTCGATTTACGTGTCAACAGTAAAAGTCAAACTCTGATTTTTTTATCTCCTCTTGACTGCCTAAAAAATCGTGCCATTGTACAGACTGCCCTGCTGGTGCTGTACGACCTTTATGGCCAGCATTAAATGCCTCGAAAATTATGCCTGTTGTTCACCTTGATTTATGTGCCCCAAAATCACTTCCTCGATTTTTGTGTTGTACGCCTGCTTCCTCGAAAATCGTGCTAACAATGCCTCGATTTCTGTGATGTACGGAACCATACAGTACGGACTGGCAACAATAAATGTTGTTGCCTCAAAAATCGTGCTAGCTTGCTCCTCGAAATTCGTGCCTGCATTTGTTGGTCTGCTCCTAAAAAATCGTGCCCATTGAAAGTCTCTTCTGCTGGGTGCCTCGAAATTTGTGCCTCTCCTTCAGCTCTCTCACTTCTCTCTTCTTCTCACAAGAATGAATGCATTTTTGCCATTTCCTTGCTTTTTGCTTCTCAACCCTAGGTAGGTGAAGAGGCATCTAATCCAATGGCTAAGAATGAATTAGATGGACGGTTGAAATTAAATGCTCATATTTTATTTCTAAAATATTAATTTCACTCACCCACTTAAATTTATCAAAAACTGACTTTAATGCTCTAAAGTCAAATTAAATGTCACTTAAGTCATTTAAAGCAAGTTTCACTTTATTTCATTTCACTAAGTGACTAAAGGCTAAAGTCACTTAGGGGAACACTTCCCTAGGTACAAAATTAACAGTACTTCTCGACACTACCATCTACAACATGTTTTAGCTTGTAAAGCCAACGAGAAGTCACCACTGACTTCCCCTCAGGTCTCAGAACAATCTCCCAAACATCGTTCTTCATGATGGAATGTTACTCATCCATCATGGCATCTCTCCAAACATGATGCTGAGAGGCCTCCTCAAACGTAGAAGGATTTGAATCACAAAGACTGGCAACCAATGCCATACCCAATTGGTCTGGCATTTGAATAGCCCTCATTGGCTCCCTGGGTGTCCCAAACTCCTTTGCTTCCTTCAAGGTGTCTCGAAGCCACTTAGGCTTCTTCTTCCCTGAAGACTGCTCCCACACTGGTCTATCCTCATCTAGTGAACTACTAGAGGTAGAAACCCTAGTAACCTATGAACCAGAAGCTGGAGTACCAACTACTGGTGAACCCTATGATCTTGAAGCTCTGTACGGTGAACTTGTAACCTGAGACCCAAAACCTATCCCCGAAGATCCTGCTGGTTGAACCACTGAAACTGGAGAACCTGTGCTTATACTGTGTGGTCCAGTAACCCCAGAAACCTGTGAACCTGTCTGCTGCACTTAAGGTACCTGTGAAGCTACCTGAGGTGTGGGAACTTGCTGCTCTCCATGCTCTGACTCTCTAGACTTCTTGAAGGCCCGCTCCTCTTCAAATCTCACTTCCTTCCTCACAACCACCTTCCTATGAGAAGGAAGATAAATGCGGAAGGCCTTCGAAGTCTCATCATACCCCACAAAGATGCCTCTCGCTGCTGTGGGCTCAAACTTTGTCCTCTTCTCAAAAGGGACATGTGAATAAGTTAGGTAACTAAATTTCCTAAAATGACTCACTTTAGGCTTCTTGCCTGTGAAACTCTCCTCAGGTGTCTTGTTCCCCACGGCACGATGGGGACTTTTGTTCTGAAGGTATACAGCTGTGCTACATGCCTCCGCCCAATGGAAGAAAGGAAGTGACTGATCATGCAACATGGCTTTCGCAACTCCAACTATAGATTTGTTCTTCCTTTCTGCCACTCCATTCTGCTCAGGAGTGTATGGTACTGTCAACTGTTTCCTAATGCCCTCCTGTCTGCAAAACTCATCGAACTCCTTGGAGGTATACTCACCTCCGTTATCTGATTTGAGAGCTTGTATCTTCTTCCTCGTCTGGTTCTCCACAAGAGCTTTGAACTCTTGGAACCTCTGCAAGACCTCCTTAGATTTCTTGCTCTTGAGGAAGTAGATCCAGGTCTTCCTGGAATGGTCATTGATGAATGTCACATAATACTCGAACCCTCTCAGAGAAACAACTGACATAGGTCCACACAAGTCGGAATGTATCAAATCAAGGATCACTGTTGACTTGCTATCACTGCTCGTAAAAGCAGTCTTGGTGTACTTTCCCAAAACACACCCCCTGCATACCTCACTGTGCTCCGTGCTGAACTCTGGCAACCCTATGATCGTATACCTCAACATATGCAAAGCTGGGTGATGCAAATGTGCCATCCTCTTGTGCCAGAGCTCACACAACTCGTTGTTGCTGCTATGTGCCAAAGCATGCTGGGGCTGAAATAAGAGCTTGTACAGTTTCCCACATCTAACTCCAATGGTGTATGAAACAGATGGTCTCACAGTCTTGGGAAACACACGCACATGTCCATCTAGGAAGGACACCCCAAGACCTCTATCCTCGATCATGGAAACTGAGATCAAGTTCTTCTTTAGCCCAGGTACATATAGTACATCTCTCAAAATCATGGGACTCATGGACTCTCTTTGAAAGGGAATGGTCCCACGCCCAACTGCTCTGACAATTGTGTCAACCCCCAACACTACCTCCACATCAATCTCTGCCTGTGAAAGCTCGGAGAACATCTCTTGAGTACCTATCATGTGGCTTGAAGCTCCACTATCAATATACCACGTGATGGTGGTGGATGCACTCAAGGAATGGCCCGTCAACAAGGAATACTCCCTCTCAATATCAACATCTGCACTGGTCATGATGGATGCTCTCTCTCTATCAACATACCCAATGCAGAGAGAAAACTCTCTCAAATCTCGCTGTAAAATCCTCAACCTCTGCCGAAGCTGCTGTCTGCTGCTTCCTCTTCTTCTACTTCTGTGGAACACTGCCCAACATAGTGTCCAAACTTCTGACAAGCGAAGCACTTTACAGTGCTCAAATCCTTCTTTTGCCCCTCCTGCTGCTTAGCCCCACCCTTCTTGGGACCCTTCTTGAACTTTTTCTTCCCCTTTGCAGTCAATGCCACATTCTCCTCATCCTCCCTACTAGTAGAAGCGCTGCCTTGCACAAGACCTCTTTGAGTCTCCTCCTGAACAAAATCATCACGAATCCTGTCCCATGTAGGTATGTTCTCCCTAGCCACTAGAGCCTCCACAAACACATCCCAAGGCTTTGAAACCCCATTCATAGTTGTCTGCACTAGCTCTGCATTAGAAACAACCTCCCCCACAGCTGCAAGCTCATCTCTCACTTGAGAGATCCTAGTAAGGTAAGATATCACAACCTCCGCTTTGGCCATCTTGATACTTTTCAACTTCTCCCTCAAAACTATCTTCCTATTCTCGTTTGAGCTTTGAAACAAGCTGGTCAAAGCATCCCACATCTGATATGCATCGGTCTTACTCGAAATGTGAGGAATCACATGGTCTTTAACTGCATCTAGGATTATTCTTCTAGCCTTAATGTCCTTTTTATTGAAGACGACCAGTTTAACTAGATCAACGGTAGCATCGAGAACAACAATAGGGCGAGTTGTAGTATTTTTGACTACGTCATCCCATAACTCATTTTTCTCCAACACAAGCAATATCCTAGCCCCATCAAGCCTATCCTCCATTCTAAGTCCAGTTGCCATTATATTTGCAAAATTCAAGTTTCAACAAGGTGCTGCCCACTCACAAAAGAAATCACCGAAATCTGATATTTTTCACTGTGTATAAATCTGCCCTCTCTTTAACAAAGCTCTGATACCATGTAGAATTTTCTGCATTTTCCCAACCTGCTTTCCAACTCCGTTTTAAAACATTGTTTAATGCCCAACCCAATATGTTTTACTGCTGCAAATTAGATTTTTCTCATAAATAATATAGGACTGAAACACAAGAAAAGTTTCCACTGCATTTTCACTAATGACAAATAAACCACATTCAAAGATAAATTTCAGACAGTATTTTTGGTCAAATGACCAAGGAAAAACCCCAACGTTTGGGGAAAACTTGTGAGAAATTTTTATTTTCAAGAAAAATTTACAACAATGGACAAATTTTTTTCAGACCAACTTATCTCAACTGGATGAAAACATTTTGCCTCGTTTTTTGTGCCAAACAGAAAATGCAAACTCAGAATTTTTTCTGTTTTCTGCCTTGTTTTTCGTGCCACTGTAAGGACAGACTGTATGGACCTCGAAATCCATGCCTGCAAATTGCCTTGAGATTCGTGCCCAGATTTTTTTCTTGATAATTGTGCCCAAAAATATGCCTCGAAAATCGTGCTGTACTTCTTGCCTCGAGATCCGTATTGTTGTACGGAATCTGTATAGTACAGCAATAAATGTTGCTGTACCTTGCCTCGATTTTTGTGCCCGGCTGCTATGCTTTCTCTCCTTGATTTTCGTGCCTGGCTGCAATGCTTTCTGCCAAGAAAAAATTGCTTCAGCTGCTATTTTCTTGTCTTTCTCAGAAATGACTCTCTCTTCTCTCTGAAATGCAAAAGTGCCTCTTCACTTGGAAACTTTCATTTTTGGTGAAAAAATTAGGGTGAATGAAAAGCCATCTAATCCTAGGGCTCAAATTAGTCTAGATGAGTGGTTGTGATTAAAATTACTTTTCTCCACAAAATAATTAATTTCACTCACTTTTTAAATATTTAACTTAAAGTGCACTTTTTCTCTAAAGTGCAATTAATGCTTATCTCAAGTCATTAATATAAAGTCCAAGTGACTCAAACCCCTTTTTCCTGGTGACTTAAGCAAAAGTCACTCAGGGGAACAATTCCTAGGTAAATTTCAACATACACCAACCTCAGGGCTACAAGCCCTAAAATGAGGCATTCAACAATGCCATTAAGACACAATACTTCTAAAGACAAAATCAAGGGGTCCAACCATAACCATCCCTCGGGAAATGCAGATAACACCACCATCCTGGCCTTGAAGAAGAAAGAACGATTCCTCCCCCTGGGCAAATATCTGAAAGTAAGTTGGTATTGGTACAACGTAACAACCCCCATTGGACTTGGAATTGATTACTCTTAAAAATTAGAGTTTGAAGTTTAAAATTGAAGCTAGTGTGCACCTATGTCACAGGGTTCGCTGGACTTCAAGGTTGAAGTTCGGAATTCGGCGAACCTTAACAAAAAATTGAAATTCGTTTAAATTCGTCGAACTTTATGGTGATTGAAGCAAATGGCAACTTCGTGATTCTATTCCTGTAGGCCATTGGCCACTCCATTCTCGCTGGCGATGGATGCTTCTAGGGCCAGAGCGGGCGCTGCGGGCAAAACACTTTTTGTTATTTGATAAATTGACAGACAAATTACTCGACAGATGGATGGTGGTAGGGCCAGGAACACCATGTCGGGCCACTCCATTCTCGTTGATTGCGGCCTTTCTGCGATTTCCTAAAACAGTCGAAAAATTTTCGGGGCATCGATGGCCATAGAGTTAGGATGACCACGACTTGCTACGGGCCACAAATAGTGGCCAATATGTTTTTTTCGATACACTCCTCACTAATATTGTATTGTAATGTAAATTTTAATTTATTCTAAAGTATGATTTTAATTTTTGATGTCCGATCAAGTATTATTTTTTTCTTTGGACTCATGTTTTATAAAATATAGGGGTTTTAAATATATTTATAAATTTTAAAATTTAATTTAGAATATATATATATATTTTGGTTTCATGTTTTATAAAGTATATTTTATATAGGGGTTTTAAATATATTTATAAATTGTAAAATTTAATTTAGAATATATATTTATAGGCAAATTTAATGTCGAACCTCATTCCAAACCTCATAAAAAAATTCGAATTCAAACCGAATTTCAAGGTCGCCGAACTCGAACTCGAACCTGAACCATGTGACATAGGTGTGCACTAGTTCTAAAGAGAGATGGATTGCCTTTGTGACAGGGGCACTTTCCCTAAATGATCATTTGTCCCCCTTGGGTTTGAATTTCCTGAGGGACCACTTTGAGTGATATCAATTATCAAAACTTATTTTAAATGGATTCTATGTAGTATGAACATTATGAGACTCATAAATTTTGTTAAAGAATGGTCAGTATAGGATGTAGAAGGTTTGTTTCTAGATAGCCCTACAAGCAAACTATATTTGTTTCTCTTTCTTGCTGTGTAGAACTATTTTATTCACATCAGATACAATGCTTATCTTTAGTAAAGTTAGCCTAACCATCTTCATTCTTGATGACTGGTTTAGTCTTTAGAAGGTTCTCGGCGGTATAGTTACAAAACCCTTAGAGTACTCAACTGATGTACTTAGCTTGGCTAAATACCAAATTGAGTTTAGTTAATAAGTATACTTGGTTAGCTCTGGCCAAACTTCTCAAGTTTCATTTTGTTGGACCAAGACTTGATGAGCTTTACCAAAATCTCCAACTACTAGGAGAGTTTGTCAAGACTTGCTTAGTTCAACAAACAGATTTGTTTGACAACACATAAGTGATGGAAAAACCCTGATTTTTCATTGATTCTCATTTTAAGGCTTTTTGTTGTTAAATTATTATTATTCATAGGGCAAAAACCTTCGAACAATGCCATCTATGTGCATATAGTAGTTAGCTTTAGACTATATTCGAGGATTTTCAGTCCATGTGGAGCAGATCGAGCAACTGAATTTTGGCTTTAGAAAATGAATGGGAAATGAAATTTCTGAGGATCTTTATGCATTTTGAAAATTTTGAATTTTTTGGGGATTTTGTATATAGAGTTCTATGTGGATATATTTCATGAGCATTTCCCAAGTCTGAGTGATACTTCTACTGTTTAGCTTGCTGAGTCATCCCCAAGTTTCATTCATATGGTCTCGTGGCTCTAATTGTATGACAGTTTTAGTTCTAGTTGGACATGATAGTAGGAGGAAGTAAAAGGGACATTCTGCACACTTCTAGTAGGAAATTACTTTGTCTAATACACGAACATATTGGTCATTGGTAAAGGATGGTCCTAGTTTTCTTCAATAATAGCTTAAAGATTTCTAAAATTCTTTAATGCTATATTCTTTTTAGCATATAAAGCAAGAAGCAACGATTATCTATTTTACAAGTGCTTGTTGTGTTTTTTTTTTGAAAGATGAGGATATTACCCAAGTTGCATTATGCCACTTAATGTTGTACAAAGCTTCAAATCTTGCCATACATGGTAAATACAACGTAACTTGGTCCCTTTAAAAAGGAAGGAAAGGAAAGGGTATCCTTTTGATCCATCTATTTTGAGTGCAAGGCTAGTATCATTTTACACAATTTTTGGTTCTGTTGCTGCCTTTGAAATTTGTGGGTGTGACTTAATCCATTTGTCAGTTGGAGTATTTGGTATTTTGTCAATGTATGCCATTTGACCAACCAATGTTATCATGTTCTCATTGGTGGCTGAATTGGTCTACCCAAAAAACTAGAACCAAACCTACACTGCTAAAATTTTTGGAAACAAACCAATCGACCAAAGAGGACGTAAAATATTTACCTTTTCATTAAAAAAGAATTCATGGACATCCACATGAATCTAGACCATTAGACACAAATATCAGAAGTATTCTCAAGTTTATAGCAAGTAAGGGTGAATATGACAAAATAACATCAAGTGCAATCCATATTTGAACCAAAATCCATAAGCAAAGATAAGCAGGGTGTTTGGAATTAGGTTTAGGGTTTTAGGTTTTAGTTTCTTTAATTTATTTTTTATTTCAAGTGATTTTGGTGGACCCACGTGTGCTTATACAAAATCTGCTGATACATTTTAAACCTTCCTTCAAAGCCAACACACTCTTTCTTCCTTTGTAGCAGGAGGTAGCACACTACATATTTTTTTCCAAAGAAACTGATAATTCTCTTTTACTTTTGAGTCTATTAAGGAGAATTTTTGAAGCCTTATTTTTGTTCTTCATATAGAGTCTTCTTCTTTCCATTTTAAAACCTACTGAACTGAAAGTGGATGTTTGCCAAATTAAATTGGGCTGGTTATTATATTTTGGGAGATGAAGTAACCATCCTTCTTCAAAGTTTGGAGTAAGAGTTTGTTGTTGCACTTGAAGAAATTCCTTCCTCTTGTCACTGATTACAAGTATGACCTCATAAATTTGAAGAAGGGTGGATCTCTTGGGCTAATCACCCTATATGTTGATTCATATTTGATTTCTCACACCAAGGGCAATAAAAGTAAGGAGGAAATTTGGGATACCTTTGATGTTAGATTTTGGGGTTACTACAAAAGTATTTTCTCCTTGCTAGGAGAGTGCTATACCTCTGTCACTTGGCGATGCTTTGAGCACATGAATGGCTCATTTTGATTTGATGCTTGATCTTGGTTAGCGTGATGGCATGGCGCCCTTACCTCGGAGTGTGTTACCTTGGTCGACTTGGTTAGTAACCCATTTGGTGCACATAATGGGTGAATTTATCGCTCAATTAAGGGAGTTACCTACTTAGGCGGAGGAACATTGGGACTTGGAGGAGGGCACTTAGTCCTTGGAGTTTGGGACCATGTGATATATATCTTGGATGTTGGACACTTGACACAAGGACTCTTGGGTTGAGGAGCATACTTCATGGAGGTTGGTGATCGCCCAACACAAGCTGAAGAGGAGCATTGGAGCCTTCTAACCACATTGGCACACATGAGAATAGTCGTAGGCACATGTGAGGGCATGCAACAGACAATTAGAGGAGTGCTTTGCATGAGGACACTTGGATAACATACCATTGTGGAGGAGGGAGTGTTGGATTAACATCTTATTGGAGATCGCACCATCTTGGAGGAAGGACGTTGATCCCAAGATCATGACGTGGAGGGTGTTTCACTTTGGGTAGGATAAAATGTAATTTGACACATATACATCGTTGTATTGTAGAGCAAACCATGTGGGGTTGCCTTGTTGGTTACTTGTATGGACACCTGTTCTTATTTTATGTTAGCCTCCCTCACCTATTTGTATATACAAGGAGAGAGCTCTTGTATTCATTTTCATCATTGTACTCTTCTTTGTACTTTTCTCGGAGACATTATTGTTCATAAGGAAACACTAGGAGCTAGATGCTAAGGTTCATGAAGAAACCCTGCGAGAAGATAGTGGGAAAGTGAGACATCTTGGATGTTCTTGTGTGATACTAGGGTTTGCTCATGTGATGACTAGAGCTTGAGCTATGCATATGAACCTTAGAGGAGAACACAATATTGGGATTAATAGTGGTTCTTGTGGCTCTTGTGACATGGAGAGTGGACTCAGTGGATACTTAGTGGAAGCTTGACCTCAATTGATTGCTAGCTTGGTGTCCTTCCCTTAGGCATTGGAGGTCTTTTGCTTAGATGGTGGATAGACATCATGATGACCACATGGAGGATTCTTTTGGCGGGAGAACGCCTTATAGGATATGTGGAGTATTGTGCATCATGGAAGAGGGATTCAAGCCTTAGATGACCCATGTAGCCTAGGTTGTTGTTCAGACACTGGAGGATTAGAGATGGATTGGGGAGGCCTTGGGATTTTATAGTGTTCTTGCAAGGGCTAGCTACCCCAACAATGTACTTTGCTATGGAAGATAGGTGGAATTCGTGGAGGCATAGGATGGAATGGTGTGGTGTTATGAAACAATATCCTTAAATTATCAAAAGAGACAAGAGCACACACCATGTACAACAATGTAAATGTGGAGCACAACTCTAATATAGATAAGAATGATAAGTTATACAATAACTCCTTAAAGAATAAGAGGTCCTATTTGTCAATATTCACATACAAATACACCAAGACATTCACATAATCAATTCTCCTATTAGTCAACATTGACTACATTACCTCTATATATGCATATTTACTCATTGCACATGAGGCCCCTTCATTTGGCTGACCACATTTACATATACAATACCTCTTTACATATAAATTTAGCCCCATATATGTTCCCCTTGGGGTCATATTATATACATTTAACACCATATATACCCCCTATGTCATATTATAGTACCCTCCTTAGAAAAGCTTTGTCCTCAAAGATTTGCAGTTAATGGCTTTACATGTGTTGAACCCAAGTAATAGGATTTCCTTATATTCCTACTTTCTTGTTGTCATTGATGATGATCCATCCATCCAATTCGATTCTTTTCAGTCTCAATCCTTGATATTTGGTTGTTGCATAATTTTGATTCCATGTGTTGTGATCGTGAATTCTCCAATTTGTTGTAGATACTGGTCTCTAATAATATCTTGTTGAATAATACTTTTCTAATGTGTTGTTCCATGAATATTCCTGAGTATTCAATCTTTTTCCTTGATAGTGTCGTTGTATGCCTTCTTGTCTTTCTTGTAATCTTTCTTGGTAATGAGAGTGTTGAAATGGTTTTTCATTTGATGGTTTCTCTTCCTTCACACACCCATATCGTCAATCTTCTTTTCAAAGATAATGGCATCCTATATCATCTATGCTTTGATTACTCTTGCCTTTGAGATAATACCCTCATATTTGACATGCACATCTTCAAGTTGGAGCTCAACTTCAAGTATTTTATGGTTTCCTTCTAAAATCAATGTTTAGAACAATAGCACTTTGGGTCTTTGGGACATATGATCAGCACATGGCTAATTATCTTCCAAAGGTTGAACCAACTATGGTCTCTGTGACATGTGTGTATTGGGGAAACACCACCAATAGTCTTTTCCCAAGGACAAAGGGAGGCGAACTTCTTAGCCTCTTAAGTTGGTTGGTTGATATTGATATTTGTGGGCCTATGGCCACTCATTCTCTAGGGAATGCTAAGTACTTCACCTTCACATATGTTTTTTCTAGCTTTCTTTGGATATTCAATATTCAATCCAAGGATAACGTCTTCGAGAATTTCAATGAATTCAAACCATTTGTGGAACATCAAAGCAAGAAAAGGGTGTTAAGTGTATCAACATTGACGACAGAGGATAATATATTGGGAATGACTTCCAAACAATTCTCATTTCTTATGGAATCTCTTAGCAGAGGACTATTCCCTACTCTCCATAGTAGATAAGATAAGATAAGATAATTTTATTAATGTCCACTAATGACCACAAAGTAGGTCAACGGGACTGTCGGTTACAATGATAGGTTATGCATGTGGGAGGATCAAACGATCTCCCTTAAAGAGAAAGGAAATACAATATAAATATAAACAATGAAGTAAATAGAAGTAAAGATAATCAAGTCGAGCTAGGTTGAAGCATGGAAGGGTTCTTGCTCCGGTACCAATCATGTAGTCCTGCACAGGGGCAAAGGAGCTCAAGTGGACAAGATCCAGGGGCCGAAAAGACCCAGGAAGGTCTGTACTCCTAACATCCAAGGTTGAACGAAGAAAACTAAGAGAACTGTAAAAGTGTCTGTTGTCCTAAGTTGGGGCCGGTAGGTGCGGGTCGCCGTCTAGGATGTTGTCGGTGGGATCTGGATGGTCTTGGACGTCTCCTGGAGGGAGGTCCAGTGTGGAGCTGCCGCTGAGATCTCGTGGGTCGGGAGCCCCAAGCCCTTATTGATCTGGGAGTTGGGTCGATATCAAGATTTGTGGATCTCTTGGTGCCCTTGGATGACGACATCATGTTGAAGAACGCGGTGATCCGCTGTGTGGTGTCTGGTCTAGTGGGAGGTTGGAGGATCTGGGCTCGAAACCTGAGAGCCTCCTGAATATAAAGTGTTAGACATCTCTGATCGACGTAATTGAAGAAAGCGGCTAGAGTTTGGGGCCCCCTGAACAAGCAATAGAAGTGACCTTTGATCTCGTAGTAGACAAGACACCCGAAGATAAAATGTGACTCGGTTTCAACTTCCCGTAGGTGGCACTGTTGGCAGATCCTATCTGATCCATCAATCTGGTGGTCTGACTCTACTCGAAGTCTATGTGATCCTACTCTGAACTGCCCAAGAGGAATCCGAAGGGCATGCATCCATTGACGAAGTGTATACTTCGGCCGGACAATGAGCCCGTCTCTGATTTCCAGGAAACGTTCAGCATAAAAGGCCATCTTTGGGCGCAATCCTCCCGGAGGATTGATCCAAGTGACCTGAACGAACTGCTTGTAAATATCTTCTTTGATGATCTTATTCAATTCTTGTTGGATAGGTAGAAGGTGACCCGAGGCATCTAGAGAACAATTATGGAGATGGCTTGAGGCATGCTTCACTCCAAACAAATTGAGCTTAAGGTTTTTAGAAAAGCAATTGTTTGTGCATCCAGCATCATCAATTAGACACCTCATTTATTCAAGGTTTGACTCTTTATAAAAAATGGTATGGAAACAAACTGTTAGTTTCACATTTCAGAATTTTTAGATCATGTGAATGGGCTCATATTTCTAGTGAAATTTCCATAACAATCTTTGCTGCATTTTAGTGGGCTACAATGAAATTTCCAAGGCATATCTTCTATATGATCCTTCCACCCACAAGTTGATTGAATGTAGAGATATTATATTTGATAGAGTTCATATTCATGGTTTGCTATGATCTTTCCCACTGCTTCTTATAGATGATACTCAATAGATGATTCCAATCTTGTTTCCATGGATATTTTTTCTTCACATTACGATGTTGGTCCTCTTAACCCTAATAAGTGTTTCCTTAAGCACTCTTCCTATGACGAGTAGGTAGACATATGATGATGATAAGGACCTTCATTATTACTCATTCGGTTCCAATCCCTAGGAAGTCTCTTCTACTAGATTGAATGATCCTTTGAGCATTTCTCTTCTAGTAGTTGTGCAATTCAATGCGGTGAAGAAGACTTTCATTGATCCATCTAATCCAATTCCTCCTCCTTAGGATAGGTCAAGTTCGATGCCCAAGTGGGCCCTATCCACTCATTCATATGTGGTTGATTTTCTTGCATTAGAAAGGGACTTGGAGCATTGTTGGAAGTTTTGTTGGCCATGTGTACTTACCAAGGTTGATGATATGCTCATTGAAATGAAGCTTTGTCCATCTTTGATGTTGCATTGCATGGTCAATGCTACCAAAGATCTTGATGGATAATGGAAGTGAGCGATATGGCATTCAAGGGAGATGATATGTAATGTCTTTTCTAAGTGGCCTTTATTCAACATTAAGAGGGTGTGTGTAATGCCTTCTTTCCATTGCCTTCGATTCAGTTTAAGGGGATGATGAAAATAAGGTTGTAATCTTCACTTTCCGTCACAATTGACCTTATGTCTTACCTAGTATGCGTAGCCTAAAACTCTATTGGGGAATGCATTTACTCTTGAGTTGTATATACACACTCAACTCTAATTTGTATTTTTTCTTCTAATAAAACTAAATTGCAAAAGGGAACCTATTAACTGTTGTGCTCTCTCTTGTGCTTTGTTTTTTCTTTCTGTAGGGTTCTAGGAGTGATTAGTAAGGACTAGGGTTGTAGCACACAAACCTAGCTACTCTTTAATGGTTAGGTTAATTTCAAGATCAATCAAAGTGAAAATTCTAGAGTAGAAATTTCGAATGTACTTTAAGGAGGAAAACTATCACGGAAGGCATCAGAAAACACATGATCTAGAGTAGAAAATGGGCACCTAAACTACATTTCCAAGTGATAACAACCACATAATTAATAGAGAGCTTATTCTTTATTACCTCATAGCCATTAACAATTTGAAGATCCATCCATCAACCAAGAGAAGCCTTCGATAGAGCTCTAGGCTTAAGTATCCATAAGAACCAAGAGATATTTCATTAAGTCTAGTGCGATTTCCCCCCCAATACAAACATGATTACAAATGATGAAGAGACTCTCTTATACAGAGATGAGCTCTAACTTCCTCTACAATAAGGTAATAATAGGTCTACAGAATTGCTAGATCTATCATAGGCACGAATAAACAAATTAAAAAATCCTCTAACCAACTCTAACAAACCCCTAAGAACGTCCATGAACTACGGTGGTACAATATTCAAGAGAAGAAAGGCCCAAGAAGCGGGTGCATCCATCAAATGGGGGTGAATGATGGCAAGAAGTGAAATGTAGCCTCTAGAGGCTCTCCAAAGTAGCGCTCCAAGAAAAAAGCTTCAAAAATCGGAGCGCTTCCTTAAATAAGGTAGTGTTCCATGGGGACATGTCCCACAGGCCCCCTTGCTCCCCCACGCTTTTGGGATGGAGAAACTCCTGGGGAAACGTTTATCCACAATCCCCTTTTGGGGGAACTCAGGGGACTGTGTTTCCTCGAGTTTCCCTAGGTGTGGAACGCGTCACCCACATGGGGGGACACCTAAAAGACATTCCTGGGGGGATGCCCAAAAGCCTCCCTTGGGGGGGGGATGTCTAGAAGCTCCCCTTGGGGGGGATGTCTAGAAGCCCCCCTTGGGGTTTAGAAGACCCTTTTGGGGGATGCCTAGAAGCCCCCCCTTGAGGGATGCCCAAAAGCCCTCCCTAATTTTCATCTTTTACAATGAAAATAAATGCAAATTAAAATATTAAAAAGTGTTTATTCATTTTCAACTACTTTTCATTGTTTAAATTTTGACTTTAGATCAAAGTTACATATATCGTGTCAGCGAATATCGCCAGGGGTCCGTAATGAAACTTATCGGCAGCAACGGCGAAAATATCGAAAAATGTCGTATTGCATTAAAAAATACAAAAATAAACACTTTTTTTCAATTTTTTTAACATCTAAAGCAACAACAACATCAAATAAACACATTTCCACATAAATATTAAAATACAACTCATATATAAGATGCATAATATGTCAAATGGTGGATCATGATCAAATATCGACTATATAGTATAAACTGAAAATATTGAAATGTGTTCTTGATGGAATGATAGAAAATCACATCAAATGATCAAAATAAATGTCTCTCAAGAGATGAATCATCATGACTCATGAGGCATGTAGATAGTGTATAGAGTCTAGACATAGGACACCGACATAGTGTGGTAGTACAATGATAAATAATAGGAATCAAGTCATCTACTCCCTGAGGATGATCCTCTAATCAATCTACCCCTTTTACAGGTCAAGGGCACCACTCTTCCTCTAGAAGCAGTAGGTGGTCGTGGAGGTGGTCTAGATGAGCCTGGGGTGGAACTAGAACCTCCAATTGCTCGAGTAGATATTGTGGATGAGGGGGAGGCAAATGTGAGCTGTCTCCTCCCAGTCCCAACTGTATGACTCTGTGGAGGTGGTGGCATTGGAATTGGTCGGCGCTGCACGTGAGTATCAACCTCCTCCTCAATGTCCTCATAGTCATCCTCTGGAAGTGGAACATCAACATCCTCCTCTTCCCCCTCCTCCTCCGACAGATCTGGGTCATCATTCTCCTCTTCCCCCTCCTCCTCCGACAGATCTGCATCATCTTCCTCCTCTTGCTCCAACCATTCAGGTGCCTCGTCCATCACAGGATCCTCCGTCTCCACCCTCCATTTGCTGGTAGTGTCAATGTCATCCAATGAAATGGCATATGGATTGGGTACTTTCTCAATTTGTTTCACCTGCAACCTTAGATTGTAGTAGACATAAACCATGTCATTAAGGCGCTGAGAAAGTAACCTCCATTAGTATGAGATCCATAGTTAGGGGGTGATAAATGATGATAAATTCAAATTCAAATTGTAATAAATTATATTTAAAATTAATAAAATTATAAAGAAGCAAAGATTATAAATTTAAGTTTAAACTTTAAACTTTAACATTTCTAAATTCTAACCTTCTGCGCTTCTTGGAGTGTATCTTCTCAAAGACACTCCAATTGCCCTCACACCCTGATGAGCTGCAACTTTGACTTAGCACTCTAATGGCAAGTTTTTGCAACTCTGGGACTCTACGACCATAGTTAGTCCACCACACATCTACAAAGAAAACAAGGAAGGTAAGACAGATTACAAATTACAATGTATTAAATTTCTACCAAGTAAAAAAAATAAAAATGAAAGGGTAATTAATTAAGAATCTAAGAGATCAAAATTTGAAAGTTTTAAACAAATTGTACCTGGCATCCTTGTGGTTCTATCTTGGACAACCATGTCATAACCAAAAGTGCCACCTGACATCCTATAGATCTCCATCTATCTAGAAATCTATGCGCGCTCAAAGGGAGTTAACACCATCCTCTGAACACACTGGAGAAAGCCATCCATGACCTCAGCATCAAACTGAAAGCCACATGCATAAGAGAAAGCAGGGTTGAGGTAGAGCCTTGTTGCATGAATGGGACGATGGAGAGTATTATTCCATCGTTCATCTATCACACTCCATAGTTCATCTCGTCTTGTGAGTCCCACCTCCCCCTTGTCCTCATAGTAGTGATGGATAGCTTCCTTGGCCCTATCCATGGCCTCATACAAGTAGCCCATTGCGGGCTTTTCACCATCAACCAAACGAAGAACCTTTACTAAAGGTTCACTGATGGCACATACCTCCTCCAATCCTGCCCAAAAAGTCAAATCAAATTGCACCATTCGAGCAATGGCTTGCCCATCTTGTTTGGTGCTATAGACACAAGAAGCCCACTCATCAGAAAGAAACATCCGCTGCAACTCCATCATAACCTTATGCATAGACTGAAGAGAAATGAAGGAAGTGGCGAATCGTGTGATTGCAGGCTGCATCAACTCCTTGTTCCCTGTGAAGCGTCTCATGAGTGAAAGAACATATGTATGATTGTATATATATTTTGTCACACTCCGAGCTGAATCAATGACTTCCTTGATCCAAGGAAGTTTTCCCATGTCCTATAGCATCAAATCAATGCAATGGGCGGCACAAGGAGTCCAATACAAGCTTGCATACCTCTCCATAAGCATCCTCCCAGCAACAACATAATTGGCAGCGTTGTCCGTAATGACTTGGACAACATATTGTGGACCTATCTTTTGGATAAACTTATCCAACAAATCACATAATAAGTGTGCATCTTTAACATAGGGGGATGCATCGACAGATTGGATAAAAATTGTCCCCTTGGGACAATTGACCAAGAAATTGATAATGGATTTGCCCTTCCCATCAGTCCATCCATTTGACATAACACTGCAACCGGTGGCCTCCCATGACTGTTTGAGCTCATCTAATCTCCGGGTGCAATCAACCTTCTCCTCATCAAGGAGTCTCCCTCTCAAATCATTATAGGAAGGCCCCCTATAATTTGGACCAACAGTGCCAACAGCTTGAAACATGACATGATAGTAGGGGTTGTTTTTGGCGATGTTGAAAGGCACATCACCCCATAGAAAATATTTTGTCACAACTCTATCCGCCTCTTCCTTCTCCCTTTGTTTGAGCATGGTTCGAACAGAAGGTTGCCTCGATGCCATGTAAGGTGANCCCCCATAGAAAATATTTTGTCACAACTCTATCCGCCTCTTCCTTCTCCCTTTGTTTGAGCATGGTTCGAACAGAAGGTTGCCTCGATGCCATGTAAGGTGAGGTTGAAGAAGGCATAGTGGGATGCGGGGGTCGTGTAGATGAGGAGAAGGAATGCATGTCAGTTGTGGCTCCCATGGTTCGTGACTGTGTTCTAGATGCAAGCTCATTTCTGAATTCCTCCTTCTCGTCCCTCTTCTTAGCCATGCCAAGAATGGATTGGTATGCAATACGCATCACTTATGGGGTAATAGCAGGACAAAGATCCACTTCATGCCCAACAAGTTTGGTAAGGTGGTATTTCAAGTGGCTAATTCCACCACAAATATTCTTCCCACATAGTTTGCAATTCAACCTTTGTCGATTATTAGGGTCAATTAGCTGCCCATACTCCCACATTGGATCCAATGGCTTTGGCATTGTGTCACTATTTAGTTGAAAGTTGAAACTTGAAGTGGATAATGCCAATGGAGATGAAACCTATGCCACAACAAAAAACAAAAATGAATAAATTTTAAAATGTTCTATAAACTTTTGAAAACAATGAAATTATGAAAACATTTAAAGAAATGGAGGGTGGTCTACCTAAAAGGATAAAACCCTATGATTGTAATGGAAAATCTACACCCTACACTAAATGTAAACCTAAACCCTACACTAAATCAACATGAACCAACAAATCTCAAGCAAAAAGAAAAAGAATGAAATAATACATAGATTTAGTAGATGGAACCCCACTTCACAACAATCTTCAATGGCAATGGAAACTTGATCATTTTCCCCCTTGCTCTCTTGTAGAAAATCACTCAAAAAGGAGTGGACCGCTTCCTCAACGCTGCAATGTGCAAATGAACCCCAAAAAATCCATCCGCGACCTCTTTATGGCAAAAAAATCGTCTTTTTTCCAACAGGCCGATATATTCCATCGACTTGCGATATTTACTGAAAATATCGCGATATTTTAATGTGTCGACAAAATATCACGATTTTTTCATGGTGATATATCGCCGACCCTTTCGACTCGCGATATATCGCGATATCGGCGATATATGTAACTATGCTCTAGATGGTAGATAGTAGATACTAATTATAGTCCTTGACTCTTTACTATTTAGTATTTTTTGAGAAATTTTAATTTACTATTAGACTTTTCACTTTTGTCTATTTCATTGTTCTAACTTCTTTGTATTAACTGTAAAATATCTATTTGACTATTTCAAACTTTAGAGTTTGTTGCATTATCTCTTACAAATTCGAAATTTGAATTTTGATATACATTGCATAATGATAATGATGATACTTAGGTTTTAGTTTTTACATGGTAATGGTAACATAGTTCAGTATCATTTACAAATTTGAAATTTGATATGGTAATGACTAATAGATGTACATTCCATAATGATGAATTTAGTTTTTAGCTTCACATTTTACATGGTAATAGTTATTGTTGGGATTTATCATTTTATATATTTTAAGTTAATTCTTATGACTCCAACATCCCCCTGTTTTCTTGAAATTTCCCAAAAATCTGGGGTGGCTTGTGTCTTTTCCCGCTCTCGTGCTACCCCGTCCCAAAAACTCCATGGAACATTGAATTAAGGTGAACATTCTCCATGAAAAG
The DNA here is from genome assembly GCA_001517045.1 of Pseudotsuga menziesii. Taxonomy (NCBI): domain Eukaryota; kingdom Viridiplantae; phylum Streptophyta; class Pinopsida; order Pinales; family Pinaceae; genus Pseudotsuga; species Pseudotsuga menziesii. The sequence goes on from LPNX011088091.1 coordinate 50,223, forward strand.
GCTTCGAAAGGAACGCATGACAAAATGTGAGATTAGAAAGCTCTAATACCATGTAAGATCATAAACACATGCGTGAACATATAACCACTATATCTAACTTGTCTAAACTCATATGGAAAGCATCAAAACAAAATAGTAATATCTAAGGATCAAGATGGACAAGAGAGAAGAGATTTGCGTGGTAAAACCCTAGGTGGAGAAACATCCGCGTAAGCAAAGCCTTTTTATTCTTCAACAAAATCCTCCCAATTACATTTGCTTGAGCACACATTTATGGAGTTCAAATGGAATCCGTATAACTCTCCAACATATGGATGGTTTGGCCTAAGGACCCATAGGGTCCAGTCTAAAGATCAATCTATAAGCAACCCTTCACTTCATGTTACTTGACTCAAGACTAACGACATCAATTTATGGTAACTGGTAGAAACATGGACCATTGATCATAAGGTAGAATCAAGTGTGGAGATCAACCAATACATGGTAAGCTCATCAAGAGATAAAGTAGAAGTGGTGGATAAGAATGACCTATTAGTGTAGGTCAATGTTGCTTGACAAATTGGTCACATCCTAATAACTCCTAAACCATCTCCATGTGAACATGTGCAATATTATAAAGGTCTAGTGAGGCCAAGTTTCATGTATAAGTGCCCCACAAATGGTCCAAAAGGATGTTTAATATTCACTCTTAATTTGGGTTAGGGTTAGGGTTAGGGTTTCCAATCTTAATCTAGGTGCACCAAAAGGATGATCTACATAATGACACAATGAGGAAGAGATGATACTTGAAAATTAGGACAACCCTAAAATTGAGATCAAGTGAGATCAAGTTATAAGGACACCTATTCAATATCATAATCAAAAGAGTCTTTTCACTCATTGATCAACTTATCAATATCATTCTAAACAAGGGCAATAGTCCATTCCAAAGAATTATGAAGCTTGGTTTCAAAATTGAAATCATCCTTGGAACCACAATACAAGAAGTTTTGTCTAAGAACTTTGCATGAGGTGGTCAAGATGAACATTTTCCATGGTAATCTTATTATTTGCCCAGACTATGGCTATCTTGGTGTTTCCCAGTACGTGAATTTTTAATTACCTTTTTACCATCATTGTATGATTCATTCCTCGAATTTATGTGCCTTTGGACGTGTCTCTTGGGCACTATAAAAGGAGCCTTTTTGATAACTCTTTTCTGACCGAAATAACTTTATATTTGTCAAAATGAGAACATACATGTTTTCGTCCATAGGATTGATAAAAAAGGAACCCTGACTATTCTATGACACCCTTGGCGGCGAAACAAAATAAGGTTGTTCATTACCCACCCTACATATTAAAGACTTCAAAAAAGGGGGTATTGCCCTGCGAGAGCAAAAGTAGAAGCTTAAAGACTAACTAGACTGACTACTATTATAATGAAAGGTAATTGCCTTGACCTCTTGGCCATACATATATTCCATCAAGACGAAAGTTCTAGGATGTAGAGTTAAGGCATCCTTTAAGAACTCGTCAACATTCTTGTTGAGCTATCGGTAGATGTGCGTGATTTGTGTCAATTGGAACTATTGAAGCAATCTCCTTATTTCTTGCATGAGGTGGTCGAGATGAACATTTTCCATGATAATCTTATTATTTGCCTAGTGTATGGCTATCTTCGAGTTGCCCAGTACGTGAATTCTTGATTACCTTTTTACCATCATTGTATGATTTCACTCCTCTAATTTATGTGCCTTTGGACATTATATTACAGGCCCTTGTCTCTTTTTTACATGATGTCTTAATTGACGAACTGTTTGGTTCATTAGACTTGTTAGGAAAAGATCTTATTACCTTAATGTTTGAGGAAATGTTACAATATGTGGTAATGTTGTCTAGTGGCCACATTAAAGGATATGATGGCCTTTCTAGCATTTGAAGTCATCATCGGCGAGGCATTAATGTGCATGTGATGAAGCATCATTAGACTTGTTAGGACCACTTATATGGCTCTTCTTAAAATGAGTGGTTATGTGGCTCCTTATCCTTTAGTAATATAATTTTGGTAGTTTTTTTTGATATATCCCACATTTATTACTTGGAGATACCTTCTGACTATTGTGGCCTACATATTGAGGAGTAGATGATGTTAAACTAGTGGCAACAAGGAACGTCTTCCTGTAGGCATGTGTTCTTGCATGCAGGAGACTTAAATTAGGAAACTGGTTGTATTTAATTTACTTTTCTTAAGTTTACTTTGGAAAATAAATTAAAGTGATCTAATTTAACTTTAGTGAACCACTAGTTAAAGTGAAAGTGAAATTAGGGTTTTTGCTTTACCTAAAGTTATAAAAGAGAGATCAATTGGTGGAGAGAACACACACTTGTATTCCGACAGAGACAGGATACAGGCAAGGAGAGAAAGTCAGACAAAGGATTTAGCTGAGAAGACGGAGGAGCGAGCAACAGTATCATCGAGCTTCGTACAGCTAGGCCGTACACTCACATAGGAGGGTGTTGAGGTTTAGCTAGGATTTTCCTAGTGATTCTGCCAGGTACTGCATTCGCCAGGTTTGGGTGAATTTGCAGTGATTGTAAAAGTTCCATATTTTCTCATAATAAAATCTATATCGGATTGCTGCACCGGTTTTCCCATCTTGGGTTTTTTCGTGGATTTCCATACCCAAAATAATAGTGTCAATATTGTGATGTGATGTTGTGATTTATTTCTCAGTTTTATATTCCGCTGCATACTGTAAAAGATATTCATGTGTGGTTATTAGTTGATATTTTGCATGCATTGTTTAGCCCTAGTTGAATATTAAAGGAAAATTTACAGATGAGGTCTTTAGTTATTCACTTGAATACATGTGTGGATCATCTATTTGGTGAATCATCATGAGCTTTATACTTGAGGAGCTTTTGCATGCGTATTGTAATTTGGTTGTGGACATTGATGAAGTGATTCATATTTCATAGTGGATGTTTCCCATACACATTGCAGGGATCTAATTCTGGTGCTATTGTCTTTTTATCTCTCCTCTTTATTTACTTATGTGACTGCTTCATGCTGATAGTTATCGATGGCACTTGCACATGATTCTTGATCATTATAATGTATATTAAGTTGTCTTTTATGACATAGTAAGATAAGATAAGATAATTTTATTAGTGACCAACTAATGACCACAAAAGTAGATCAAAGGGATTGCTAAATACAATGGTGTTGTTACGGACGGAGTACCAAAAGGCCTTCTATAAAGAAAGTAAATTAGAGTAGATACAAGAAGAGAAGAGAAATCTATCTTGAGGCATGGACTATGCTCAACTCTGAGTACAAGAGATCGCACAAGGATGGAGAAATACAGGGAGAAAGAATCCAAGAGGAAAGAAATCCAAATGAAATGAGGTAGGTCTATCAAGGGATAACCCATCTCTCGAGATAAACCCATCTCTCCTTACATCTGAGACCAAATGAAAGAAACTAATAATAGTAAGTTGTCCCGAAGAAGAACTAGTGGAATAGCTAGGCTGCACTTTGTGCTACTTTCCGGAGGATTTAGCTCGTCTTTGAGGCCTGAAGGATCTCTTCTATCTCTCGAGGAGAGTTCTAGTCTAGTCATGACCCTGAGATCTAAAGGGACGAGGGAGAGTCCCTTGGGATTGCATTGATTTGGAGTTTGAAGCTATGTTGATGTTGATCTGTCCCTTAGTGTCTCTCCTTGAGGGTAGCACCATGAAAAAGGAAGTGATCCATTGGGTAGAATTTTGGTCTCGTAGGAGGCTAAACAAATATGGCTTCGAAATCTGAGGGCCTCTTGTATGTATAAGGCCACACATATATGATCAGGGTATTTGAAAAAGCTAGTGAGGGTCTGGGTCCCTTTGAATAGGCAATGGAACCTCCCTATGATCTTGTAGTAGACGAGGCAGTGAAAGATGAAGTGCTTTTCATTCTCGACCTCCTGGAGGTGGCACAACTGGCAGACTTTGTCAGATTGGTTAACCTGGTGGTCTGTCTCTACCCAAAGTCTATGGGATCCCACTTTGAACTGTCCTAAGTGAATGCGAAGAGCATGGATCCAATGGTGGAGTGTATACTGAGGCCTACCAATGAATATGTTACTCAACTCTTAGAAGTGGTTAGCCTAGAAGGCCATATTTGGGGGTAACCCACCCTTAGGGTTAACCTAAGTGATCTAAATAAATTGTTTGTAGATGTCATCCCTGATGATCCCATTCAACTCCCGTGTAAGGGGTAGAAGGTACCTAGGTGCGTCTAAGGAATATCCGAACAGAGCGAGCTGATCCATCTGAATGCCGATTGAATCCAAAAGATTCGAGACCCCCGTAAACCATCCTCAACCTTGATTGGAGGGGCTGGATGAGGCTAAAGTCTTTGAAGAAAAATATATTAAGTTTGGATATCAGTCCCGTCCTTTCATTGAGTCAACAAAGATTTGAATGTGTGCAGATAATAGACTTGACTAAACATTATCTCAAGTTGAAAAGTTCAAGCTCCAAACTTTGCTAGGATGATGTGCTAAGGCGCTGTCTACTTGCATTTGATGATGCGTGCAAGGATAAGGATCTGAACTCTCTTGGCTGAGGCCCAATCAAACTCAAGCTATCTAAGCACCCAAATCTCATAGCCATAAAGAACAATGGGTCAGATAAGGGAGTAGATGAGGGATATCTTGGATGAGATGTCTTGAAAATGGCGTCTGAAGCACTGTCTTTTGAGGAGGGCTGAGGATCTGTAGCCCTTGTTGATCTGAGGTTGAAAGGCATGTCTGAGACTGAAGTGGGGTCCTTAGAATTGCACCCCCAAGTATGTGTAGGTGTGATCTCAATCTCCTCCCCTCTGAAGAAGAAATGAAGGTTTGAGAAAGTCTTCTTCATCTCGTTGAAGATCATAACCTTGGTTTTACCTAGGTTTATCGCCAACAATCGAAGATCACAGAATAGAGCTAAGGCATCCAATTGTGTCTGTGACCTCTTTGGAGATGAGGCCAAGAGGACCACGTCGTTGACAAAGAGTAGGATAGATATTAGAACCTGGTGGAGGAGGTATCATCGCTATCTTAGATATGCTTGTAAAGGTAGGTCTCCAACTAATCAATATAGATCCCAAACAAGGTGGGGCATAGGGTGCAACCTTGTTTAAAGCCAATGGTACTCATGATGAAATATGAACCCTGTGAGCTATGTGTAGCTGGCCAAGGATCAACTGATATAGTTGCATGATGGTAAATCATCAGAGTATCAGAGATGTTGATGTCTTTGAGCCTTTGGAATAAAGCCTCTCTAGGGGACAGTCAAGATTTTTGAAATTCAACAAAGCAGCAGTAGAATTTCGAAGACCTATGTCGCGCCTCCTCAATGATGGCTTGGCGGGTAAAGATGTGATCAATGGTTTGATGAGTAGGTCAGAATCTAGCTTGGCCTCTAGCTCTCAGTGTCTCCTTTGAAGCTCGCTTGGAAGCTTCATATAGAGGACTATAGCATAGAGTTTCGACAACATGTGCCCCACCATGATCGTCATGTAGTTGTTGGGATCTGAATTGGGACTCGATTTACGTATCGAGTGAATGGTGTGATGTAACGATGCTGTCTGAAAACTTGTATTAATCACATGGTTGAAGAGATCAACCAGGTGATTATTCAAACTCCAGAGTGTGAAGGCCATGCTTGAAGAACTCTGTATGGAAATCTTCCTCATTCCCTGCTTTACTAGTGTTCATCACCCAAACTGCCTCTTTGATGTCTTGGTGAGAGAATAAATAACATGAAGGTGGCGACGATGTGATTAGAATATGTGGCTGCCCAAGGATATAGAGAGTGGAGGTATGAGAGAACATGGATTTGAGGTGAAGATCAGATTGGAGTGGGGGGCGCGGAAGGATGTTGTGCCAGAATTTTTTGGGAGAGTGGTTGAGGGAGGCACACAAGTCTCGTCTCCTTTTAAAGATAAAGAGGCATTTTTTGTGGAAGAGGAGGTAACGATAGGAAGATATAAGGTCGAGGTATGAGGGGTGAGCGTGGGTGAATGCGTGTCGAAGATGGCAGTGGAAGGCTTTGCACTTGTTATGTTGCACCTGTAGCCAATGCACCTTCACGTGTACCCCAGGTAGAGAGGGCCAATTTTTCGACCAGGAGGGGTATTATCGAGCAATGGTGGTCATGGATGGGCCCTCTGGTCATCCTTTAGGGGTAATATGGCTTAATGGCATTGCTGACTGCCCTTTATTGGGGTTTTTAACCTCGGGGTTGGTGTCCGGCGCCCCTAAGGGTTGACACTGGGTCACATGGCTCATGTCCTGTTTATGTGCTCATGGCCTTTGCTTCAGCTGTGAGACATTCGTCTCCCTTCACAGTCACTTAGGACACCCTCCTTGCCCTTCAGTCAGTGGGTTCCTGCTCTCCCCGACCTTATCTCCTCAAAGGAAGACATCCTCCATACCAGGCCGTTTTCATGCTTTGAGGAGGGCGTTGAGGGTTTTTACAACATTCTAGGGGTTAGATGGGGTATAACACCCTCTCTCCAGCTCACTCCAGCGTTTCGTTCAGAGTGATTCGTTTATTTGAGCGTGTTTTGGCACTTGGGGGTACCAATACCCTAGGTAGCCTACCTTAAGCCTACCTATGGCTATATTTTATTATTATTTTGTTTTAATTCTAAGTTGACATTTTATAATTTCAAATTGGCTTATTTTAAGGCATGTAGGCCTGGATATTTTAAAAAGTGAGTGTGAGATCATATAAATAGATCTCCCTTTCATTTTAAAGACAAAACTTATGGGATAATACACTATGTACTTGTTTTACCCATGTTAGGGTTTCTTTGGATGGATGCGCTCCTCTTGAGGAAGTTTCTGGTTAATGCAAGCTATTTTTCTGGTAATTCTTTGGTGAATCTCTGCTTTTGATGATGCTTCGATTTGTTGGATGAACACAAGGACAAGGAGGTCAAGCTTCTTACCTTTTTGTTGGGATGTTGGTGGATGCGCATGTCTGAGTCTTAGTGGTAATCTTAGAGCTGCACTTTGCCCTATGATAGGCCAATACCTTCCTTCTTGCCACCTTGGCAAACAACAACATGTCTCTCTGTGAGGGTGCCCTAGGGTTTCTCCTTAGTTTTTCTAGGCTAGTTGCTTAACCTAGGTCCCTTCTTCACTAGGTTAGCCATCCTCCTAAGAAGCCCTAGGTTGGGTAGGGCTTGTGCTAAGGTTTCCCTAGGTCCTCACACATTCTCTTTTGCAAAACCTAGCATCTAGGGTTAGTCTCTCTTGCAATTGGATGTGTAAATTTGCATTTTCATGGTAGAATTAGGGTAAAAAGTAGGTCTGCAATTTTATGTTAAAAACCCTAGAAAATCAAATTTGTTTTTTTTTTGATTTTTTGGCCCTCTGAAAATTTGGCCCTCTCCTACAATTTTTTCCTGCCCCATTTGTCCCTAGAAACCCTAGGGCGAAATTTTGGGAGGCCCTAAAAATATTAAATTTCTTAAAACTTAATTTCTGCCCTAAAACAATCCTAAAACCAGACCTAACTAGCCCTAGCAACCTCCTCTTTCCACTTACCCTAAGCTGCTCCCCATCCCCACCTTTGCTCACCTCGGGCCTACCCTGAACCCACTCTCCCTAACCCTCGGGCTTACCTAAGGTCTGGTGTAGCCCTTTACTGTCCTGTAGGGCTGCCCTTATAGTGGCAGCCCTCTCCCTTTTGCAGCTTGCTATATGATCTCTTTTGCCTCTCCTTTGGCCTACACATCAACCAACAAGTGGTTAGTCAGGGCTGATATGAATTGCTAGTTTAGTATGCAACAGTAAGTGGGCTGAGTTACATTTTTACATACAATCTGCAAATGGTTAACGAAAATGGCTTGATGAATACTTGATTACATGCACTTGTTTGAATGTGGATGTCTGAATTAATACTACTGTCATAAATGCATTGTTTTGGCTAGACGTAAAGCACCGAAAACTCACCTTATTGCTGCACTCATTAATACACAGTATGCAAACAAATACATTGATGACATTTATTATTGCAAGGTTACGTTAAAGAATCACATACCGCTAATACTTCAATGCTGTCATAAATATTCATGTAGGTGACTGGGTGCATACCGCTGCATATTGTTTGTGATCTCAATACTAATGATATAACAATGTGTTAAACACGGTCCTTTTTGTATTACTTTAATAGAGGTCTAGAACACTTACTGCTGCTCATTATTTTCACATGACTAGTGCTGCTATAAATAGTAATGTGGTGGATGACTGAATATATACATGCTGTACTTACTGCTGTCAGAACTATATATTTTATTGCATGTACTGCTGTACTTGTGTTTTAGGCTATGATATATGCTCACACTTGATCAATAATTGTACTTATGTTTGGTTGGTTACATTGGAGGAATAAGTCTAACATCTGGGAGGATATATTGCAGCTATAAAAACTATACATAATAACAACTCCTTTTATTCACCTTTTTTAGACTCCATTAGGCACTGATCACTAACAATCTTGAAAAAGAACATTTTGGTGTTTAGTATCCTTATCCTTACGGGGTCGGAATAGGGCTCTCCCCTAGGAGGTTTCGACTTCCGAGGTAGTTGGGGACAAGTGACTAAGGTGACAGTGGTCTCTTTCCCCACATATGCTTGCCGGTGGCTTGGCCTGCTGTTTCAACCGGTAATAGCACTCATTGTACCATTGGTTCATGGGGCAGGACCTGGATTTAGGGGATGAGGGAGTGGACTGGGTGGAGTGGGGGTAGGACTTAAGGGCTGCTTCCCAAATGACGGATGATAGGCATGCATACTTGGTAGAGGATGACTTGAGTGAAGAGATTTGGGATTGAGAAGGAGGCATTGGGCGGAGATGGGAAGTGAATATGTCTCGAACCCCCTCATCGATAAGGATAGTAGTGCGAGGTGGGTCCCGAAAGGGGGAGTGTGGTTTGGGGGGGAGTGTCAGTCTGGTGAGAAAAGGAGTGAAGAGTATGGTGATCCAAGGGAATAGAGGAAATGGAAAGTTTACGAATAATGGGGAGTAAGTTTCAGCTAGAGAGGACATAATCAACTACATTCGTGTCTTTTCCATGAGGGTAACAAGTGAAGAAACGAGAGTTTGGGAAACAAGTGAGGCCATTCAGGATCAACAAGTCATGGGATTCCCATAGTTGCAATAGGTGTCGACCATAGGCTATAGTAGGCCTTGAAGTGTCGTTAGACATATGTTGAAGTCCCATTGACTCTGCAATATCCCAAACTAATATTTCCCTGTTTATGTGTATATTGTATATGGCTAATAGACTTATTCCTTAATCAAATAGGAAAGCAAACCCTGATCTTTGCATGCATGCAGTTGCTTCCAAATATGTGCCCTAGAAAAATATTGAGATGCTATAAAATAGGAGAAATCAATGCTTGTACATACCAGTATATAGATCTGCTGAGGGTGAAGAGACTGGTCCCAACATGCAAGGATTCTGCCAGAGGAATAAGGAGATACACCAAATCGTCCTCCATTGGTGAATGCGCCCTCCTCTCAAACTGTATAAGCTCTAGAATAATAAATAACCCGTGCTGGAAGCCCGGATGAGGTGCACTAGGGTTATAATACCCCTCTGATGATGATGGAAGCAGCATGCGGAAGAAACAGAGGCACACTAGTTCAAAACGTGAATGCCTCCTCAAATCAATTCGCCCATGTAGATTAGCGCCTCCAGAAAGGGGAGCATTGACGATATCTTGCTTGACACTCAAGCTGAACGACCCTTCTTCCAGGGGAAAGGTAATGGAGGTGCTCCAGAATGAATGGAAATAACATGTAGAAGTTCTGAGCCCTGTAGGTAGGAAAACGAATTGCTTTGTCTCTGACCACGGTGATACGGTGTGACGATGAAACCCTTTGGCTGGATGAATAATCAACCTCCCGGAATAACTGCTGAATGTAACCTGATAATGAATTAGTGTTGAACCTGAATGATCCAACCTGATGATGAACTAGGGCAGATAGATTTCGCTGCCGAAATACACCAGTTAGCTGAGCATGCGCTCAACCCCAACTTAGCTCGCCGAGCTCTCCAATTCGACTCCACAAATCAATAATCACATAAGTCCCTCTCCATTCACTTTATCTTTCTTTTATAACTTTCAACTGCAAAAACTCTAACTTTTGACCTAATTAGGTCACTTTATCTTCTAATTTGCAGTTGACTTGCATGCATGCGCATGGAGACTTAATCGGGTGCATGCTTCATTAAATAATGCTCGGATGTCATGCATGCAGGTGGCCTTTGGCTCTGGTGGCCCTCTTCGACCCCATGGTGATATAATATTGATGCCCTAGGTCTTCTATATATGGCATCAGTCCTCGGCTGATTCCTTGACTGTCAGTACTTGCTCGAACCTACAGGAATCACATAGGTTAAAGCGTCGGTCCTCAATGCCTAAGTAGAAGAGGACATTACAGTCCTCCTTGCTCGAATTTGCTTGTCCTCAAGCAACTGTAAAGCTGGGTGTTGTAATACCTGTTCTGCCTCCCAAGTGGCCTCTTCTATAGGTAGATCTTTCCAATGAACTAGGTAATCTCTGATGCTTTTGTTCCTCAGTTTTCGCTCTCGCACCTCTAGGATGCGCTCCGGAATCAGAATCAATTGCCCCTCGTCATCAAGGGGAGGCAGCTCAGAAGATGTAAGAATCTGTTGACCAACCGCCTTCTTGAGATTTGAGACATGAAATACGTTGTGAATCTTGCTCTTTGGGGGTAGTTCTAGTTCATATGCTACCTCTTCGACCTTTCAAATTATCTTGTATGGACCATAGAAACGAGGTTGGAGTTTTTTTGCTCCTTTCTTTTTAAGAGATGACTGTCGGTAAGGTTGGAGGCGTAAATAAACGAAGTCTCCCACCTCAAAACTGCGCTCGATTCTGTGCCTGTCTGCATATATCTTCTGCTGATTCTAGGCATCCTGTATGTTGTCCCTGAGTATCTTGAGGATATCTTGACCCTCTTGAATCCACTCTTGGGCCTTAGGGGCCCTGCTATCACCAAATATCCGGTTTGCGAAAGTGGAAGCATCATACCCATACAGGGCTTGAAAAGGGGTCATCCCAATGGTCATATGGTAGGTGGTGTTGTAACAATGTTCACCCAAGCGTAACCATTTGATCCATGTCCTCTGCTGACCTGATACATAATTTCTCAAGTATCCCTCAATCCACTTGTTGACAATCTCTGTCTGCCCGTCACTCTGCGGATGATAACTTGTTCTCATGGCTAACTCGGTCCCCACTAATCGGAAAAGCTCTTGCCAAAAGGCTCCTGTGAAGTTGCTATCCTTGTCACTGACAATTGTCTTGGGTAACCCGTGGAGTCTAAATACTTCTCTGAAAAATAGTTCTGCTACTTGTGTTGCTGAATATTTTGATGATATGGCAAAGAAGTGAGCAAACTTGGTCAATCTGTCCACTACCACGTACAAGCAGTCTCGTCCCTGAACCGTGGGTAACCCAATAATGAAGTCCATAGAGATGTTCTCCCATTTCTGCTCGGGAATAGGTAAGGGATGCAGTAAACCAGCCGGGTGGGTGTGCTCTATTTTGTTTTGTTGGCACAAGCTGCACTCCGTCACATGTTGTATCACATCTTTCTTGAGACCCTTCCATGGGAACCTTTCTCTAATCTGTCTGTAGGTCTTGAGAAACCCCTGATGCCCTGCTAATGGTGAATCGTGCGATGCTTGTAAAATTTTCTTCTTGAGGGGAGACTCGAGAACCAAGAAGATTCTATTTTTGTAGTATATGATGTCATCAATGACATTGTACCTATCATCCTGAATCTGTCCATCCAATAGCTCGCAAGCAAACTTATCTTTGGAGTACTCAACCAAAAGATGAGATCTCCAATCCGATGAGATGCTCATAAGGGATAAAGTAGCTGGTCGTCTAGAAAGTGCATCGGCCACTACATTGCTCTTCCCCTTTACGTACTCAATCTCGAAGTCATAGGCCTGGATTTTGCTTACCCATTTCTGCTGTCTCTCGTTTAGCTCTTTTTGTTCTAGGAAGTATTTCAAGCTGTTGTGATCTGTCTTAACCTTGAACCTGGCACCCACTAAGTACTGCCTGAACTTGGTTAGCGCATGGAGGATGGCTAACATCTCTTTGTCATATATCGAATAGTGGCGCTCATAGTCTTTGAGCTTCCTGCTCTCAAATGCGATGGGGTGGTTTTTTTGCATCAAAACTGCCCCAATTCCCTCTCCTGAAGCATCACATTCTAACACAAAGGACTAAGAAAAGTTTGGTAAAGCTAATACTAGGCATGAACTCATTACCTTCTTCATTTTCTCGAATGTTTGTTGTGCTGCCACTGACCTATTGAATGCCCCCTTCTTGGTAAGATCTGTGAGGGGTGCGGTCATCTGTGAGAATCCACTGACATACCTCCTGTAGTAGGTGCAAAGGCCTAAAAAAACCCCCAGTTCTGTCACATTTTTAGGTGAAGGCCAATCTAAAATTGCCCGAATCTTCTCTAAGTGCACCTGGACCTCGTTGGTCCCAATCACATGTCCTATGTACAACATCTCCTGCATGCCGAACTCACACTTGGACATTTTGGCATATAGTGACTGCTCCTGTAGAATACCAAGTACTTCATCAAGATGTCTCAAGTGTTCTTCCCAAGTTCGACTGTATATCAATATGTTGTCGAAGAATACCAGAATATGTTTACGTAACTGTGTCCTGAAGATATGGTTCATGCATGAGTGGAAAGTAGCTGGTGCATTAGTGACCCCAAATGGCATCACTAGAAACTCGTAATGTCCGTAGTGGCAACGGAAAGCGGTCTTTGGAACATCCTCTTCCCTGACCCGAATTTGATGGTACCTTGAGCAAAGATCAATTTTGGAAAAGTACTTTGCCCCCTGTAGTTCATCCATCAACTCATCAATCCTAGGGATGGGATACCTGTTCTTTATAGTCTTCGTATTGAGTGCTCTGTAATCATTGATCAATGCACATTCATAAGGTTCCATCTTTTTTCTTCACTAGCACTACTGAAGATGCATAGGGACTGGAGCTAGTTTTGATGTACCCCAGCTTGAGTAGTTCCTTGATGGTACTCTCTATCTCATCTTTATTCCTCTTGGGATGTCTGTAAGGAGTGGTGATAATTGCTTGGGTCCCCTCTAACTCAATAATGTGCTCAAATCCCCTATTTGGAGGTCGAGCTGCTGGAAGGTCTCCGAACACTGCTTTGTGCTTCTTCAGTAAGGCCTCTATATCTGCTGGATGTTGTGTGGCCTCATCTGGTGGTTTCCTAAAGGTAACCATACACTTTGCAACCCACTCAATATCTCCCTGCCAGAGTACTGCCTCCATCCTGTGTGATGTCATTGCTGTGGGAGGATAGGTGTTCATCCCTCTCAATACTACCTTCTGTCCTTCTGCTCCTATAAACTCCATCTCCATGGTCTCGTAATTTGTGGAATACTTCCCTATGGAATACAGCCACTGAACCCCTAGTACCACATTCATGTCAGGTACATCTACCACATAGAATGTCTCTATCACTGTATAGTTCCCCAGCGTTACTTTTAATTTAGGAATCCTTTGGCTACACTCCATGGTGTGACCTGCTGCTGCTACTGAAAACCCATCAAAGCTCTCAGTCTGAATGTCTCTCTTTTTAACCCATGCAGCATCAATAAAGTTGTGGGATGCCCCACCATCTATCAGTACTCCCACTCTGTGGCTCTGGATCCGAAGAGTGTGGAATCTAGGAACCCCTGTCATGGTAGCAATGGTACCTCCTGAGGCTTGTCCCTCAGTAACTGTCTCTGTTGTCTCTCCCTGCTCCTGGTTCTGGTAATCCTCCTCCTCCGCATTGTCGGAATAAGCCTCTATGTAGTAGGCCTTTCCCTTTCCCGAACATTTGTGACCTGGTATCCATGGTTCTTGGCAAGTAAAACATAACTTTTTTCTTCTCAGATCTTGTTGGGTATCATTGTCCATCCATTCTTTCTGGAAAGGTTTCCTTTCTTTATCTTTAATAGGGAAATTGGTTCTGGGAGGAAACCTATTTTTGGGCATTGCATCCTGCAAGTCTATAGTCTGTCTGATGGCATTTGTTAGGGTGGTGGGCCTTTAAGACTTGACCCATCCCCGTAAGGGTTCAGTGAGGGCCTTAGTGAACAACATAATCAACCTGCTCTCTGATATATCTGTAACCATGACTGCTACCCTCTGAAACTCTGAACTAAATGCATCTGCACTACCTGTTTGCTTGAGCTGTGCCAGTTCTCTAAAGTGTACCTGTTGATGAAATTGTCATTGATGCCAACATGAACTTGATGTCATTAATACCTCCTGCCTGATGAAGAAGCCCGACTGGTGTAATGGAAAGTTGTGAGCTTGACAAAGATTATCAAATATATATGATCTGCTGGAGGTTAATGGATCGATCTGAGAAGCAATAAATCATCAGGGATGGAGACATTTGAATCTTCATGAGTTCTACAGATCTGTTCCAATGATGATCCAAATAGCAGTTTTATTAATGCTCAGTACAGATCTGAAAGTGCATTCACAGCAAATCTAAAGGCATCTTCAAAGTTCAAGGAACTTTACAATGCATATAATTGCATTCTTCACCTGATGGTTATCCTGTTAATAATGGACCAGCTCATTAATCTTTCAGATCTGATGGAGAAGGTATGTATTGGAAGTAAATCGCTCCACCTTAAGAGTATCCTGTAGCATGACATGGACTTTGTAGAAGCAATGGCTAAGCCTGAAAACAAGCCTGCTACTGAGAATGGTTAGGCATCTGCAAAACCTATGCCAGGGAATTGTGATCTAGTAAGAGGCAGAGTTTGGAGCAGATAGGGACTGTTGATGTTTCTATTGTAAAGTCTGATT
>LPNX011088091.1:65311-104254 GCA_001517045.1 Pseudotsuga menziesii
AGGTGAGATATTGGGTGGAGAGCTCTGCGATTTTATGAGGCAGCCGAGGAAATTTCTGGGAACAGCTCGCAGCATTTGTGGAAATAAGAAGTGATTCTAGCTCTGAATTTTCGGTGGTGAGAGGACAACTGTAGCAGCCGCAGTGACAAAAAGAACAAGTCTCAATACACCATCTTTCTGAACTTCGATATACTGTAGCAGATCTAAAATCCGTCCACTGTAGCAGCAGCGAAGGCAGCAGACCTTTCTTTTGGTGATAAGGAAAGATTCAGTGCTGAAATCTGCGTTTTGATAAATTGGAAGACAGTCCAAGAAAGTTTTTTTTCCTTCTCTGATTTTCGGGCAGCAGTTGGAGGTTGAAGACATGAGCAGGACTTGACTATCATTTATGCTACATAAGGCTTCCATATTGACTATGAAAGAGACCAAATGATGAGGTCTAATATAGAATGAGTTTTGGACTATGATATGTCTGAAATCAACAAGGAAGTGAGAATTCGGTGGTATAGTCAAGCTCTGATTTTCGGGGTACAATTACTGAGGTTGCCACAGTTGGATGGATCGATCCAAGCAGAGAAGATAGTGTAAAAATGTCTTGAAGTAATTTTTGGATGAAGGAGATGCAGTATCTGGGGTACAAGAGATGATCAAAGTCGGGCTACTAGGGACTGCTGTTTACACAGGTGTTTATCTCTCTTATGATTGCATTTTGCACAGACCTATGAACAGGCTTTAGCCCTTTTTTTTTTAATGGAGAATAATCTCTGATTTTATGAAGACAACAAAAGTATATATCTAGTGGACAAGTCCCATACACAAGCATCTTGTCTCTGCTATCTTAAAGTGTCTCGACCAGCACAAGAAAGTTTTTGAATTCACATAATTATTGTGGTTTCTTACAAGAAACTTGGAGCTTGAAGCTAATTCTTTGCTAAGTGAACAACAATTAAGTTGATGAGTATGGCAGTTGATGATAGTGACAGAGTGAGATCAGACTGACATGTGCTGAACTTGACAAGAATGGTAAGCTTATCTTGACTGGTGTTTTCCTTATTTCAAGGTATATAGCTTGAGCTCAGCAAAGAAGATATTTAGTAGGTTTGCTGGCAGCAGTGCAGAAGCTTTATGATATCTGCAAGGCATCTTTTATTTCCAAAGATCCTGCAGAATGTTCAGGACATTCTTGCTTGATGAATGATTTGCCAGAATGAAAAAGTAAACAACTTGCTATGCAACTTTGGATATACACCACTTTGATGTTGAATTGATTAACAACACAGTGATTATGACTTAGTTAACAGACTCTGAACTCAGATGGTTGTAAAGCACCGAGGATGCTAAAGTGAAGGCAGATTGACTAAGTCTGGTTGTTTTGTTTACACACACAGTTTTGACATCTTTTACAGCAGTCAAATCTTGGGACTTGCTTTGGGTACACAACTCTGAATTTGAATGACATCCGAGATTGGCTATGAGCATAAAAAAAAAATTCGAGGATTGTTTGAAGGTTTGCACAATATAAAACATGCATAGCTAAACAGCCCAAGAGACCACAGGTTCATCCAAAGTCTGAGATTGTCTTTGTTTGGGCAGACATGCACTATAAGTAAGCTTTTTGTGTCCTATGTTTCCCTAGTCACATACAGCAGTAGTAGTAATGTTTCAGAAGTGTATACATAGTTCAATGGTCTAAGTGACAGTACATTTACAAAGAGCCAAGACATGACAAGTTGATGGCAGTAGCAGTTCATTGAACAGACCTTGATGACTCAGCAGTGTATTGAGCAGCTGTGATTGATGTGAGACTATGACCAGCAGTAGTGATGATGAGCAGATGGACAAGAAGATTGATGAGCAGTGAAGAGGATGAGCAGTAGAGGTTAACAAGCTGAGATTGACCAGAGATTCATGAGCAGCAGTGAGCAAATGAACAAGAAGCTGATGAGCAGCTGACCAACAACAACAGAGATGAGCAGTCCTTGATAACTTGGCAATATTGAAGAACAGGTGTGTTGCAGCAGCAGTATTGACCAGCAGCAGATTGAAGAGACAAGTGATGAAGTAATGTAACAGTGAGCTTTAATGTAAATGCAAGCTTGACTTGCATTTGAGGTTAGGATACCTCAAACCCTTCTTAGCAGGGTCTAAGAAAACCAGGCAGGGTCCTGGATGCAGAGTAGGTGCTCTATATATTAGTAGGTGCTGATTTCGCCTAACAGTTGTAGCCGGACCAAAATAATATAAAAAGATTACAAATTTATATGGTGTGGTGTTCTTCTGTGTTATGGTTCTTGATGAGTTAAATGCTATGATATGTGAATAATGTGTTTATGAAATATTTATGTGATTGATGAATTGGTAGTTATCTGTGTCAAGCTAAGAAAATGTTTAATATTGGCTCTACACTGATTCACCCCCCCTCTCAGTGTCAACAGTACCTCTAGATCCTTCCGATCAAACCGCTCAATGAGCCTTCGTGTAAAATCTGGGTATGAGGTGATGGTGTTGTGACCTAGTGTCACTAACCCGTGGTACTACCACTCATGTGCTTCCCCGTCTAAATGCAGGGTAGCCAATTTAATGGCATCTGTCTCAATCATGGGGTTGAGCTGGAAGTAGGTATCCAACTTCTGCACCCAATTCCGAGCTGGCCCACCTCGGCTGCCATCAAAGGTAGGGATAGTCATTTTTCCTACGGTGCGCTGTAACTCATAGTTATGGGTGAATGACCTATTGTAAGCTTTGGGTTTGTTCTTACTCTTGAAGTGGCAGAAGTCGATGAAGGTCATGGCTGACTCGAAGTCATCTCCTAAAGCTCTATATTCTCTTAGATAGGCACCCATGGATTTTTTTGGTTCTACTTGTGCTAGAGGCACGACAGTTGGACTATCTAGGAATTGAGGCATGGTGGGTAAGAGAGGCTTGTATATATGGGGATGGCTCTGCATGTTGGTATGTAAGTGCTCCCTACTACTGCTGGTGGATACCCTATCATTGCTGGGAAATACGGGACTGTGTGGGGTTGGTCCATTCTTCTCAGTCATTTGCCTGAAGGTGTTCATCATTTCTTTTTGCCCAGTAGTAAGTTCTTTTATGACTGATATAAGACTGTTTAAAGCTATTTTATCATCCTCGACCATTGTTTTTTTGCCTTTTCCAAACGGATACGCTCTGTTTCCCAAATCTATGTCCTCTAACTCCTCTTCTCTGTCTCTGTCTCCTGTGAGTAATGTTGTATGGGTCTCCTGAATTCATTTATAATTTTTGCATTCCCACAGCTAGCAAGGAAAATAGCTCTGATACCACTGTAATATCCCAAACTGATATTTCCTTGTTTATGTGTATATTGTATATGGCTAATAGACTTATTCCTTAATCAAATAGGAAAGCAAACCTCGATCTTTGCATGCATGCAGTTGCATGCAAATATGTGCCCTAGAAAAATACTGAGATGCTATAAAATAGGAGAAATCAATGCTTGTACCTACCAGTATATAGATCTGCTGATGGTGAAGAGATTGGTCCCAGCATGCAAGGATTCTGCCGGAGGAATAAGGAGATACACCAAATCGTCCTCCACAGGTGAATGCGCCCTCCTCTCAAACTGTTAAGCTCCAGAATAATAAATATGCTGCTGCTGGAAGCCCGGATGAGGTGCACTAGGGTTATAATACCCCTCTGATGATGATGGAAGCAGTATGTAGAAGAAACAGAGGCACACTAGTCCAAAATGTGAATGCCTCCTCAAATCAATTCGCCCATGCAGATTAGCGCCTCCAGAAAGGGGAGCACTGACGATATCTTGCTTGATACTCAAGCTGAACGAACCTTCTTCCAGGGGAAGGGTAATGGAGGTGCTCCAGAATGAATGGAAGTAACATGCATAAGTTTTGAGCCCTGTAGGTAGGAAAACGAATTGCTTTGTCTCTGACCACGGTGATACGGTGTGATGGTGAAACCCTCTGGCTGGATGAATAATCAACCTCCCAGAATAACTGCCGAATGTAACCTGATAATGAACTATTGCTGAACCTGAATGATCCAACATGATGATGAACTAGGTCAGATAGATTTCACTGTCGAAATACACCAGTTAGCTGAGCATGCGCTCAACCGCAACTTAGCTCGCCGAGCTCTCCAGTTCAACTCCACAAATCAATAATCACATAAGTCCCTCTCCATTCACTTTATCTTTTTTTTATAACTTTCAACTGCCAAAACCCTAACTTTTGACCTAATTAGGTCACTTTATCTTCTAATTTGCAGTTGACTTGCATGCATGCGCATGGAGACTTAATCGGGTGCATGCATCATTAAATAATGCCCGGATGTCATGCATGCAGGTGGCCTTTGGCTCTGGTTGCCCTCTTTGACCCCATGGTGATATAATATTGATGCCCTAGGTCTTCTATATATGGCATCGGTCCTCGACTGATTCCTTGACTGTTAGTACCCGCTTGAACCTACAGGAATCACATAGGTTAACGGGTCGGTCCTCAATGCCTAAGCAGAAGAGGACATTACAGACTCTAGATCAATCCATCGGATGCAAACTACGTCTTGTGATTGGTCATGGAAAGGAGTCTGGAGAGCTTTGGTATGGGCGTTGATGTCACCCAAGAGGATGACCTCCCCAATTGTTGAGTATTGGGTGAGTCTAGAGAGCTTTGGTATGGGCGTTGAAGTCACCCAAGAGGATGACCTCCCCAATTGTTGAGTACTGGGTGAGTCTAGAGAGCTTTGGTATGGGCGTTGAATTCACCCTAGAGGATGACCTCCCCAATTGTGAGTACTAGGTGATGCTGGTATACATATCCATGTAGGGGTCCCCATCGAGGCCATTATGAATAACGAATGCTGAAGAGAATGGGGGGAAGTAACAAACTGCAATGTAGATGCCCCTGAGGAGGAGGGATCTACCTCTAACATGAGCCCATAAAAACTTGTCAAACTCATTTGTGGCCACCAAAAACACCTTACTCTGGAGGGAGTCCCTAATCAAACAAGCGACTCCACCTGAACCTTTGACGCTATTCGTGCTTTTCGTCTCTTGCCTACAAGCTGTAAACCAATGATAACTTGCAATGTACAGGAGAGGCCGAACAAGGCTCACTTGAGTCTTTGTAACAAAGAGGATGTTCGACGACCCAAGAGCATCTTTCATGAGGCCAGGCGATGACCAAAAGATGCATTGTCGTTCCAATAACTAATAGAGATGCCTACGCCTTACTTCCTCCCAAAATGAACCTAATATTTGGAAGTCCTAGATTCGGGTTCCCATCTTGGTGGAGGAGAGTCTTGAGTGATTGCTCTGAGGTTCCTAATTACGGCCCATTGCCTTGCTTGTCGTGCTGCCATAACTAACTCTGTGGATCGTTTGAGCTTCACAACCTGCGAACTGGTGAGATCTTCATCTAGGAAGATCCTATTGGGAGGAGAGAATAACTTCTGCATGGCTCTAAGGACACAAAGTCAGTCAAACATAGTCTTGAAACAAAGGAAGTGGGTGGAGTCGTTGCCAAACCAAGTTCTGTCAAGGGACACAACTGGGAGGTCAAGAGTATCTCGAAGAAACAAAGTCCCAACCTCCATAGGATCCGGAGATGGAAGAGGTAAGGAGAGACCTCTCACTTTAAGGTTTAGTTCCCTTGCCTGTCTGCTATGCTCCTCCAAAAGTTAAGTTTGCATGACTTCTTCCATTATTGCAAGAGGGGGTGCGGGGGAGAATATCCTTCCCATGGACCTAAGTCATTGGATTCGGCGATTTTTAGCCTTCACATTCAAAATTCGCCAGATTTTTTGGAGAACGGATTTTATTTGTTGAAAACCGTCGATTTTCAAGCCACTACTACAAGACGGTCGTGCCAAGAAGAAACATGAAGAGTAAATCACCATAAATTTGATAAAAACCCTTTTTTTTTTTAAATTTGGAAGGTCCGTGGGTAAACCCTTCCATGAATCGTGCCATTGTGAGGCCATTGTGTTGTGAGGGCCGTGACTTGTGAGCAGAGGGCCGAGGCAGATTGTAGAGGCTGTTGTCATGTGAGCGTGAGGCACTCCGCAATGTGAGTGGGCACTAGCA
Organism: Pseudotsuga menziesii; assembly: GCA_001517045.1. Classification (NCBI taxonomy): domain Eukaryota; kingdom Viridiplantae; phylum Streptophyta; class Pinopsida; order Pinales; family Pinaceae; genus Pseudotsuga; species Pseudotsuga menziesii. The sequence goes on from LPNX011088091.1 coordinate 71,394, forward strand.
GGAGAGCATTGCTATAGTAGCAGGCGATGACCACAACCCATGGGCCACAGTACAGCCACAAGACGGCCGCGTTCACTATTCACGATTTAATACGTTCAGTGTTGACGGTTAGACATCAAATATAAATAAGTATTTTACTAAGTTACTCAGTATAAGTTAAATAAATCTAATTAATAAGTGAAAGAAAATCTTAATGCCAAATTTTATGGCCAAATTTTTATTGTCGATTTTCAAGGTCTTCGAATTCGAATACGAACTCAAACTAGGTGACTTAGCCATGGACCACCTATGCCCATGAGTTGATGTGTGTTTCAGTTTCCTGTTTAATGGTGGCCTGTTGGGATCGGATCTCTTACTGTTTGCTTTTAAGGTTGAGAATTTCTGTGTGTAGTGCATCATTTGGGGGGTGGAGGGTTTCCTGCACTATGTTTTCATGTAGCATCTTCTTAAGAGATGAGTTTTTCCCTTCCACTGCAGAAACTCGAATAAAGAGATTTCATGTTTGTATTTATGTTAATTGTCTATTGATAACGATGCTGAATACCCTTTTTTAACAGGAAAGATATAAGTTATAACTCAAGGAAGAATTGAATTGGAAAAAAGATATAGATAATTTCTACTTTCAAGTCCATTCTTCCTTGGTAGTCTGTATCCATAATCGTAGATAAGCTTGTTTGCCCAAGATCAAACCTGATGATATTCTATATTCATTGAGCCTAGAGAGACTTTCCTTATCCAACTGTATTGATTATCTAATTTTGAGTTTGAAGCTAAGTCGTAAGAACACTTCATCAAGTTTATAATTGTTTGATGTCTTCCTTCTGCCTCAATATTACTAATCCCAAGTTTTAGAGATGCTTTCTTCCTCCATTCAGTTCTTTCTTTTCTTCTTAATTATTTCTATCCTTGCCAGTGCCAGTATTTTCTATGAAGATGGCTGGAATGTTACCTTTCTGATCGTTTAGGACTTGTCCAGTTCCATCCTTTTCTGGATCTTCTTTCAGTGCTTTTTCAAAATTCAGCCTTGCTTGACCTTCTTTTGGTGGGTCAATATTCCTCTAAAGAGCTTATTAGCTGTCCTTTATCAGGATCTTCATATCTTGTATTAGCTTTTCAAAAGCAAGCACATCTTTTGGGTGGGTATAAAGATTGTATCTATGTATGCCTGTAGGGTTTCTTTTGATCCGTCTTACTATACTATAATTTTTATTCCACTTTTTTTTTGCATGAAATCAATAGAGTGAGTGAATACAATATGCATGAAGCTTGGTAAACCAAAAGAAACAATCTGCATCTGGCATGACAAGAGAAACCCCAGTGGTTAAAGAAACATTACTAAGGATACAGTTCTCTGGCTGAGTCTGTATGCCTTACAATCTTTACCTTGCCCCCTTTTTGCAATCTTTAGGTTTTAATAACAGCACGGGTACTCATTTGCTGCTATGATCTGTCTTGATAGAGAAGCTTGATGGTGTCTGCAAATTAAGTTGTCTTTTCCATATCCATTATAATATTCACAGAATCCTGACAGACTCTCTAGTTTGGTAGGTAAAGGTTATTCTTATGTAACCATGCACTGGCAGCTTACAGTCACTTGCAGTCCAAGGCTAAATAATAAAATACCCATCTTGTATGAGCTGATATATTAAGCATTGGCCTTTCTTTCCTAGATCTCTTTGAATTTTCTTGTTCAAAATGCTTGCTCATTGGATCTCTTTCAAAAGTTTATAAAGATAAAAAACACATCTGTACAGACACACACATAGATTGCTCATGGGTACAAAATACTTTGGTAAGCCAGTTTTAGATGCAAATGCATTTCATTTTAACTTCTATAACCTATAACATTATTGTTAGATTCTATCACGAGATACACCATGTATCCTTACGTGCAGTGTATTTTTGCTACACATTTTGAAATGTGCCACCAAAAAAGTGACGCAGTCTGTCTTGCCTTGTCAGGTCTCTATCCTTCTTTAAATGGGGATTTCCTTCATGTACTCATTCTTGCAATTGCTGGAGTTCCATAGCTTCAAGGGTTAGTGGTTTCTTATAGCTATTATAAGCTCGGTGTTAATATTCTATTGTGTTCTTAACCCTTACCAAAATAATATGGAACTCATTGTTTAGGTTGCTATTTCGTCATAGCATTTGCCCCATTTGGAATCAACAACCCCATCCTTCATGGATTTAACATGATGAGGTCTACATTCCCAACAGACTATTCTAACTATTTAATTTTACATTTTTGTTTATTGCATATTTACTTTCTAATTCTCTTATGTACTGAGTAGTCCAGTTGACCTATTTTTGGTCATTTGTTGGACATTAATAAACTTATCTTGATCTTATGTATAATGTTATAGTTTGTAGTTATAAATCATTATTCTAAACTTTGAATTTTTTTAGCTGTATAGAAGCTGTACAGGAGTTGTACCTTAAAATTATTGACTCAGTGAAGGCTGGAACTATGCCTCCAAAAACTTGGCGGGATTCATTACTAAAAAACTGTATGAACAAAGAGGACGTGGAGTTGGCTTTTGATGTATTGGAGAAGCTTCGAAAATTTGTAATACACTAGCACCATTACCCATGTATTTGCTATGCAAATTTTAAATTACTAATTGTCGTTTTCACAAGTGGCTCTGAATTTGTCAGCTATTACTTGATAACCAGTTTATGAAGCACTTTTTGGATGCAGAAAACGTCAAAGTTATGGCAATCTTCCAACTGGAGTCAACAGATTACTTTAGCAGTTGTTTCTGCATGCGTCCGTGCAAATTCACCACACCTTGGTATTGAATGGATGAACTTTAATTGTTTTAATCATCTGAGTCTTAATTAAATTTAGTGTTATTCCTTGCTGTTGCTTTATTTTCTACAACAATTAAGAATTTCCAGACATGTGTGGAGCATATTTGTGATGTTGAATTATCTATGTGTCATCCATTTATATCAAGGCTACTTGGAGATTGCTTTATCTATAGCAGTAAGGCGTGTATGTAAGTTGTGATCATATCTAATTAGTATTTAAAGGTATACCTGTTTAGATGTAAATGACATGTGTTTTATGTTTTTGTCGGATCCTTGATGACAAGTAAGGTACACTGTTTTGTATGCAGGACATGTGTTATCACAAAAACTAGCATCTTGAGCAGTGTTATCGGAACCGGCAAAACTGGCCGGTCCGGTCAGCAAAAAAAAATCATAAAACCGGATTTTTTTCCAAACCGGGTACGGAACCGGCCGGAACGGGTCAAAACCGGCCGGAACCGGTCAAAACCAGTCAAAACCGGCCAAACCGGCCGGTCTGGATTGGGGGCTCATGAAACTCAATTTAAAAAAAAAAAACCAGAAAATAAAATTTGGCTGATGTACTTTGGAGCCTCTTTGTTAATGTACTTTGGTTCAGAACCTCAGAGATGTATTGCACTAGGTGCTATTTTGGATATTTGCACCCATATTTGCTATATATATGAGAAACTTTGCATATTTCTGTATTAATGGTTTGGATTCATATGTATGCACATGAATATATATGTTTTTTACAAAATATGAATATTTTATGTATTTTTTAGTCAGCCGGTTTTTTACCCGGTTTTTTGCCAGTTCCAGTCTGGTTCACATTTTGGGCTTCGGCGGTTCGGTGACTTGTCTGGTTTCGATAACATTGATCTTGAGATCAAAGCCCTAAAGTCAATGATAGCTTATGGTTAGCTAAAAGGGGGGCCTATGTCACCACACGTAACCTTCTTCTACTCTTTAGACTAGCTCTTCTTTAACTCAACGGAGGATTCCCTATGACAAGATTACTAGAATTCAACAATGAAGCACAAGGTGAGTTTGAAGAGCAACTCTAGCAAAACAATGTCTGTTTATGAAAGTAAAAGGTAAAAATTGTGAAGCGATTGGAGACTAGTGTCTTATCAAATGGGGAAATGGGGTCAACCAAGGATTGCATGAGGGTTTCAAGGAATTATTAGAAAGGGATAGGGTTGTAGCACACAAACCTAGTTGCTCCCTAATGGTTGGGTTGATTTCAAGATCAATCAAAGGAAAGGTTGTAGAGCAGGATTTCAAATGGACTTTAAAGAGGAAAACTATCAGGGAAGGCATTGTAAAACACATGATTTAGAGCAAAAAATGGGCACCTAAACTACACTTTTAAAGGATAACAACCACACAATTTTTCTTTTGTAAGTAGGGGAATCGACAATTGGGATGGGGATGGTACTCGTGTGACACAGGGTCTAGGGGTCCAATCCCGTCCACTACCACTATAACCCTAGGTGCACCCACATAGCCTGCAAGTATGGGGCATGCGTAAGCCGATTTGAACTCGTGACCTCCATTTACAACATGTCCTTCATATCAAATGAATCACCGGTTGAGCCACACCCATGCAGGCCTTTGTTTTGTAAGTAAGTACTCACGGTAGGGATTTGAACATGTGACCTTCCATTACTCATTACCAATCGCTCTAACCTAGTGGGCATAATAACAGCCACATAATTAGTAGTGAGCTTATTCTTTATTACCTCAAAGCCATTAAGAATTTGAAGATTCATCCATCAACCAAACATAAGAATAAGAGAAGCCTTCAATGGAGCTCTAGCCTTAACCATCCATAAGAACTAAGATATATTTCATTAAGTCTAGTGGAATTTTTCGCCCAATACAAACATGATTACAAATGAGGAAGAGACTCTCTTAGATAGAGATGAGATTTAACTTCCTCTACAATAAAATAATAATAGGTCTACCAAAACCCTAGATCTATCCTAGGGATGGGTAAACAAATTAAATATACCCTCCAACCAACTCTAACAAACCCTATCAACGTCCATGAAATATGGTGTTCAAAGACACAAGTACAATATCCATGAGGAGAAAGGCCCAAGAAGGGGGTACATCGATCATATGAGGGTGAATGATGGCAAAAAGTCAAATGTAGCTTCCAAAGTCTCTCCAAAGGTAGCGCTCCAAGAAGAAGGCTTCAAAAAGTGGAGTGCTTCCTCAAATAAGGTGAACGGTCTCCATGAAAAGGCTCCAAAAGTCATGTGCGACAATCGTGAAATTAGGAAGCTATGATACCATGTAAGATCATGAACATATGTGTGAACATATAACCAAAAGATCTACCTTGTCTAAACTCATATCGGAAGCATCAAAACAAAATAGTAATATCTAAGAATCAAGAGACAATTGAGAAGAGATTTATGTGGTAAAATCCCAGGTGGAGAAACATCCACAGAAGCAAAGTCTTCTTATTCTTCAACAAAATCCTCCCAATTAGATTTGTTCGAGCACATATGTATGGAGTTCAAATGGTATCCATACAACTCTGCAATGTATGGATGGTCTGGACTCTGGCCTACATATGTCCAGGCTAAAGATCAATCCATAAGCCACTCTCTACTTCTTGTTACTTGATTCAAGACTAATGAGTAGGTGCACAAGCATTAATTTGGCATAGATCAATCATCAGTAGGTGCACAAGCATTAATTTGGCATAAAAATCACGCCAATTGAGAAATGGAGGTGGATCTGGAATCTAGATAGGTTTAAAGAAAAGATATAAAAATGGGTCCATTGTGATCTCCGTATAGCTAGGAAATTCACTATTTTGCATAGAATAGATGCAGTTGGATGTGTTTTGCTCCTCTTGTCTTTTCTAATCAAGAACAAGATAGAAAATTGAATTGATCCCTAGGAGGTTCTGATTGGGGATGTAGTGGGGAAGGCCATTCTCTTTTAGCTTGAGATGTTTGCACACTTTTGAAGGAGGAGGTTGTACTTTGATGGATATATCATATTATAGCTTAGAAAATCATTGCTGATAAAGTGGGTGGTTAGAGTTGTGAATGGAGATATATTAGCTAGATACTATGGAAAGGCCATCACCCATATAGCAGATTTATGATGTTGTTGGAGGAGCCTAATCCTATAGGTTGTCATCTATAGGGTTCTCATGAAGATTTGAAAGGTTTTGGAGATTGATTTTTAAGATCTTTCATGGGATTTGAGGGCGCAATAAATGAGTGGGATATGGCTACATTATCTATCTAGGTTTTCACCTCATTATGATGCCCTCTAGGTTGTCTCCCAAGTTATATGTGGAAAAGTGGTTGTAAAAGAGATTTATAGAATTGGAGGATTTATGAGACAAAGAAATGCACTTGTGGTTAGATTAGCAAACTATATAGTATAATCTCGTCCAACATCTTGTAGTTTGATAATTTCTTGAACTTTGCAAAGTCATCCTAGATTCAAATTTATTAAAAGATGCAGTTAGATCTGTGACGTCTACTTGGAAGGTTTAGAGAAAGAGTTATGATAAACCCCTCTGTTGTTGCAAGGAAAAGAAATCGTGTGAGAAAAGAAAATCTAACTGTCCACCAACAAAAAGGCTTAACAAAGATTTGTGGTATCAGTACAAGGGATAGGTGGCTTAAAAAGAAAAGTTGCATGAGAAGCCACTCTAACCCCCATGGGACATTCCTTGCATTTTCCCATCCCCAGGGACATGGGAGTAGTTCCCATTTAGAAGGGGACTTACCCCAAGTCCCCTAGATCATTCCTGGCAAAAATAGTTAAGGCTATGAGACTTCCCTGAATGGTTTTGGGGATGTGTGGATGACCTCTACCTAAACTGGTGCCCATGTGGACCTATGCTGTAAGAAAAATATTCACTGATTGGAGGGACTTTTAGATCATGAAAAATAATCTATACAGTGCATGTGTGAATACTTTCTAGTATGATTTTGTAATGTGGTATAACTGTAGCAACAATTTTGATTCCCATGTTTGGTAGGTTCTAGTACCTTTTTTCTACTAATTTTTCTCAGGGTTTTGATGTCCAAATAGGCAAGGTTTTTCAGTCTGGTTATTTAAGAATTGTCACCATTATTGAGTTGTATCATAGTCCTCTCTTCTAGAATCTTTATTTTTAAATTATTTTTTATTGCCCCCATCTGACTGATACCTTGAGAGTGGTCATAAGATCAAGTGCCTTAGATCCGACAATGGTGGGGAATTTGTTCTAACCGAGTTCAAAATTTTTTGTGAACAAAATGGTATCAAATGGCAATACTGTACAGCTTCTACCCCTTAGCAGAATGACATTTCGGAAAGAAAAAACAGGACAGTTCAAGAAGCAGCAAGAACTATGCTACTAGACGCAAAACTGGCTGAAACCTTTTGGAGAGAAGCAGTAGCAGCAGCTGTATACATCATCAATAGAGCTCAGTTAAGAGTTATAGTAATAAAACACCATATGACTCATGAGCTATGGACAGGTAGATCAGCTTCTGTAGAAAATTTCAAAATTTTTGGACATAAGTGCTACATTAAGATAAATGATGACCATCTGGGAAAGTTTCAAACTAGAACTGATGAAGGAATATTTTTGGGGTACTCAACAGAAAGAAAAGGCTATAAATGCTACAACAAACGATTAAGAAAATTTGTTGAAAGTAAGGATGTAAAAGTGGATGAGGAATTACCTCGAAATCAATCAAGCCATGAAAGAAGATGAAACAGATGATGAGTCATCTGATGAAGTACTAGATGGAAATGCAATGACAGAAAAAGAAGAAGAAAAAGAAGAACAACAGAAAGAAAAACAAACTCCTTCATCAGCCTGTAAAAGCTCACGAGCTCATAAGCCTTCTCTCAATTCAGTTAGAAGAGATCACCCCGAGGATCTTATCATTGGAAACTTGGACGAAGGAATGCAGCTAAGACAAACAGTGCAAAGAGATGTGGCACTTCTATCAACAATTGAACCAAGAAGTTTCAAGGAAGCTTATGAAGATGAGCATTGGAACAAAGCTATGCAAGAAGATCTTAAACAAATAAAGAAGAGTGGAACTTGGGAATTGGTCTGTCGTCCAAAAGACAAAAATGTAATAGGAACAAAATGGGTTTTCAGAAACAAGCTAAATGAAAATGGAGAAGTAATAAGGAACAAGGCTAGACTTGTATGCAAAGGCTATGCACAGGTTGAAGGAATTGATTTTGATGAAACCTTCGCTCCTGTGGCTTGAATGGAGGCAATTAGAATGTTTCTTGCTTACTCATGTTTCAAGAATTTCAAAGTATATCAAATGGACGTAAAATCTGCATTCTTAAATGGAGAATTAAATGAAGAAGTTTATTCAGAACAGCCAGAAGGTTTCAAACAACCTGGTAAAGAGAATGATGTGTGGAAATTGAAGAAGGCTCTTTATGGACTCAAGCAAGCCCCAAGGACATGGTATGATCGAATAGACAGATACCTCTCTCAGCAAGGTTTCAAAAGGTGCAATGCAAACAGTAACATCTATTTCAAAACAAAAAAGAATGGACTTCTGATAATTGTTGTCTATGTTGATGATATCATTTTTGGGTGTAATAATGATAAATTAAGCCATGATTTTGCTGAGGTAATGGGACGTGAATTTGAGATGTCCATGATTGGAGAGTTATCATTTTTTCTTGGCTTACAAATCTCTCAAACCTCAGAAGGTATCTTCATATCTCAATCCAAGTATTTAAAAGAAATGCTTAGCAGATTTGGGATGACAGACTGTGCCCCTGTTGGTACACCTATGACTACTAGTTGCAAGCTCAGTAAAGATGATCAGTCCCCACAAGTTGATATCAGTTACTACAGATCAATGATTGGCAGCCTGCTGTATTTAACAGCCTCCAGGCCAGACATCATGCAAGTAGTTGGAATGGTGGCCAGATTTTAATCTTGTCCCAAAGAATCCCACGTGGCAGCAGTAAAAAGAATTTTTAGGTATCTCAAAGGTACCTCTGAGTTTGGGCGTTGGTATCCCAAAAATCAAAAGTTTGAACTTTCAGCTTATACTGATGCGGACTGGGCAGGTAGTCTCGACAATAGAAAAAGCACCAGTGGTAATGCATTCTTTTTGGGAGATTGCTTAGTAGCATGGTCAAGCAGAAAGCAGTCATCTATATCATTGTCTACTGCTGAAGCTGAATATATAGCTGCTGCTGAGTGTTGCACTCAGATCTTGTGGATGAAACAGTCCTTGGAAGAAATCCAAGTCAACAGCAATTAGCCTACACCAATTTATTGTGACAACACCAGTGCAATAAGCATTTCTAGAAATCCTGTCTTGCACTCAAAGACTAAGCACATACTATCAAATGCCATTTCCTTAGAGAAAAAGTTAGTGAACAAAAAGTGAAACTGGAGTATGTGAGCACCAAGGATCAGATTGCTGATGTTTTCACCAAACCGTTGTTTAAAGACACATTTGAATATCTTAGGAAGAAGTTGGGAGTTACCTCCTTTCCAAATTAAACTGGTGTCCTTTTGTGCTCTGGAGCCATATGAAGTTGGCACCTATTGAGGCTACAGGCCCTAGGATCGGATTGCAAATCTTGACAGGAGGAAAGCTAACGCAAAGGAGCAACAACAGATGCGAGGGAGCAGCAGTAGGTGTGAGAGAGCAGTAGCAGGTGGGAGACTGTAGTCTGTAGCAGTCTGTCACTCACGAAGGGCTGCACAACACGGTGTTAAAGATTGAAGGGCTGAGTTTGGATCAATCTGGAAGCACAAAGTTCAAGTAGTTTGAAGGCTGACAATAATTTTCATCAAAGCATCTAAATGTTTGGCTGGTAGGGTGGAACTAAGGAATATTGAATACTCGGGTTGCAACCTAACTCATTAATCTCAGTTGGTGCTGACAAGAGGTTGAAGCCTCATAAACATCAGTTGTAGCTGGTGTATGAAATCTATGTTGAAGCACAGTCCATGAGTTGAAACTTATCATACATAAATATATTCTTACTTGAAATCCATTCTTGTATCAGTTGTTGTGTATTTTTAAGGTATTTGCTCAAGAATTTATTCTGTATATTGAAAAATAAAACAACATTTTAAAACACTGATTCACCCCCCCCCCCTCTTAGTGTTGTGAGTGTGCCTACAAGTGGTAGTACACATAACATTATTAATGTTGATCTTGCTAAGGTATTCAACTTATTCGTTTATCCAATGCCTAACATGAAATTTATGGTAGCATATGGCAAGAAGATTGAAAATGTGGGAAAATGTCTCAATGTTAAATTACAAATGCAGGAGTATAATCTAGAATCCGACTTCTTTGCTGTACCTCTTGGAGGAGTAGACGTGGAGTTGGGAATCCAATGGTTGCAAACATTGGGTACTTACTCCTCTAACCATCAAGAGTACTTCATCCTATTCAATTGGCTAGGGAAAGAGTACAAGTTGTACGGTTTCCAACCACCCCAAACTCAATTGGTTACATCACATCAGATGGAAAGGCTAATCCGAAAAGGAGCACCTGCTTACGTAATTCAATGTCAAGAGATGTAGTTGCTAACATGTGAAAGAGATGACTTCAACCCTCCGGAGATACAAGACCTAATCCAAAAACATCATAAGGTGTTCCAAGAGCTTCCAATGGAGCTCCCACCAAATAGGAAGACAAAGCACTTAATTGAGCTAGAGCCAGGGGCAAAACCTGTAAACATCAGACCATACATATATCCACATCATCACAAAACACAAATTGAGAGGTTGACCGAAGATTTGTTAAAATGTGGAGTTATTTCAAAAAGCAGAAGCCCTTATGCTACTCTGGTAGTGCTAGTTCGAAAGAAGGATGGGTCCTTCAGGTTGTGCATAGATTATAGAGGACTCAACAATTAAGAATAAATTCCCTATTGTGTTCATCGATGAGATGATGGATGAACTTCATGGTGCCAAGTACTTCTCGAAATTAGACCTGAGATTAGGATATTACCAAATCAGGGTTAGATTAGAAGACGTAGCCAAAACCGCTTTTCATACTCATGAGGGCCATTATAAGTTCAAAGTAATGCCGGTCTGGCTAACTAATGCTCCAACCACCTTCCAAGCTGTAATGAACGAATTGTTCTAGCCATATTTACAGAAGTTCGTGTTAGTTTTGTACCTAGGGAAGTGTTCCCCTAAGTGACTTTAGCCTTTAGTCACTTAGTGAATGGGGAAATAAAACAACAACCTAAAACATTGATTCACCCCCCCCTCTCAGTGTTGTGAGTGTGCCTACAAGTGGTAGTACACATAAATTTATTAATGCTAATCTTGCTAAGGTATTCAACTTATTCGTTTATCCAATGCCTAACATGAAATTTATGGTAGCATATGGCAAGAAGATTGAAAATGTTGGAAAATGTCTCAATGTTAAATTACAAATGCAGGAGTATAATCTAGAATCCGACTTCTTTGCTGTACCTCTTGGAGGAGTAGACGTGGTGTTGGGAATCCAATGGTTGCAAACATTGGGTACTTACTCCTCTAACCATCAAGAGTACTTCATCCTATTCAATTGGCTAGGGAAAGAGTACAAGTTGTATGGTTTCCAACCACCCCAAACTCAATTGGTTACATCACATTAGATGGGAAGTCTAATTCGAAAAGGAGCACCTGCTTACGTAATTCAATGTTAAGAGATGTAGTTGCTAACATGTGAAAGAGATGACTTCAACCCTCCGGAGATACAAGACCTAATCCAAAAACATCATAAGGTGTTCCAAGAGCTTCCGATGGAGCTCCCACCAAATAGGAAGACAAAGCACTTAATTGAGCTAGAGCCAGTGGCAAAACCTGTAAACATCAGACCATACATATATCCCCATCATCACAAAACAGAAATTGAGAGGTTCACCCAAGATTTGTTAAAATGTGGAGTTATTACAAAAAGTAGAAGCCCCTATGCTACTCTAGTAGTGCTAGTTCAAATGAAGGATGGGTCCTTCAGGTTGTGCATAGATTATAGAGGACTCAACAATTAAGAATAAATTCCCTATTATGTTCATCGATGAGATGATGGATGAACTTCATGGTGCCAAGTACTTCTCGAAATTAGACCTAAGATTAGGATATTACCAAATCAGGGTTAGATTAGAAGATGCAGCCAAAACCGCTTTTCGTACTCATGAGGGCCATTATGAGTTAAAAGTAATGCCGGTCTGGCTAACTAATGCTCCAACCACCTTCCAAGCTGCAATGAACGAATTGTTCTAGCCATATTTACGGAAGTTCGTGTTAGTTTTGTACCTAGGGAAGTGTTCCCCTAAGTGACTTTAGCCTTTAGTCACTTAGTGAATGGGAAAATAAAACAACAACCTAAAACACTGATTCACCCCCCCCTCTCAGTGTTGTGAGTGTGCCTACAAGTGGTAGTACACATAACTTTATTAATGCTAATCTTGCTAAGGTATTCAACTTATTTGTTTATCCAATGCCTAACATGAAATTTATGGTAGCATATGGAAAGAAGATTGAAAATGTGGGAAAATGTCTCAATGTTAAATTACAAATGTAGGAGTATAATCTAGAATCCGACTTCTTTTGCTGTACCTCTTGGAGGAGTAGACGTGGTGTTGGGAATCCAATGGTTGCAAACATTGGGTACTTACTCCTCTAACCATTAAGAGTACTTCATCCTATTCAATTGGCTAGGGAAAGAGTACAAGTTGTACGATTTCCAACCACCCCAAACTCAATTGGTTACATCACATTAGATGGAAAGGCTAATTCGAAAAGGAGCACCTGCTTATGTAATTCAATGTCAAGAGATGTAGTTGCTAACATGTGAAAGAGATGACTTCAACCCTCCGGAGATACAAGACCTAATCCAAAAACATCATAAGGTGTTCCAAGAGCTTCCGATGGAGCTCCCACCAAATAGGAAGACAAAGCACTTAATTGAGTTAGAGCCGGGGGCAAAACCTGTAAACATCAGACCATACATATATCCCTATCATCACAAAACAGAAATTGAGAGGTTGACCGAAGATTTGTTAAAATGTGGAGTTATTTCAAAAAGCAGAAGCCCTTATGCTACTCTAGTAGTGCTAGTTCGAAAGAAGGATGGGTCCTTCAGGTTGTGCATAGATTATAGAGGACTCAACAATTAAGAATAAATTCCCTATTGTGTTCATCAATGAGATGATGGATGAACTTCATGGTGCCAAGTACTTCTCGAAATTAGACCTAAGATTAGGATATTACCAAATCAGGGTTAGATTAGAAGACGTAGCCAAAACCGCTTTTCGTACTCATGAGGGCCATTATGAGTTCAAAGTAATGCCGGTCTGGCTAACTAATGCTCCAACCACCTTCCAAGTTGCAATGAACGAATTGTTCTAGCCATATTTACGGAAGTTCGTGTTAGTTTTGTACCTAGGGAAGTGCTCCCCTAAGTGACTTTAGCCTTTAGTCACTTAGTGAATGGGGAAATAAAGTGAACCTTGCATTACATGACTTAAGTGACATTAAATTTGACTTTTATTGTCTAAAGTCAGTTTTTGATAAATTTAAGTGGGTGAGTGAAATTAATATTTTAGAAATAAAATATGTGCAATTAATTTCAACCATTGATCTAATTCATTCTTAGCCATTGGATTGAGATCTCTTCACTTACCTAGGGTTGAGAAGCAAACAACAAAGATAAGGCACAAACGAATTAATTCTTGTGAGGAGAGTGAAGGAGAGAGAGCAGAGAAGAGAATGGCACGAATATCGAGGCACCCAATAGAAGCAATTTTGAGTGGGCACAATTTTCGAGGAGCAGACCAGCAAGCACAGGGCACGAATTTCGAGGAGCAGACCAACAAGCACAGGGCACGAATTTCGAGGAGTAGGATGGAACATATTTCGAGGCAGCAGCATTAAAGGCTGCCTGTCCGTACAGGCCGTACGATATGGTTTCGTACAACACATAAACCGAGGTGGCTTTTAGCACGGTTTTTGAGGAAGGGTAGTACGACACAAAAATTGAGAAAGGAGTTTTTGTGCACAGAAATCGAGGAACCAATAGACACGTTTTTCGAGGCAATTAATGTTGGCCGTACAACAGCAGCAACAGGACAATCCGTACTGTGGCATGATTTTCGAGGCATTCAATAGGAGATAAAAATTTGAGTTTGATTTTTTGCTGTTGGGCACATAAATTGAGACAGAAAATAATCTTCTGGGTTGAGATAAGTTGATTTGATATTTTCTGTGTATTGCTGTAAATGATAACTTCTCCTGAAAAATAAAAATACTCTCTCTCTGATTGGTTTTCCCCTTTGGGCTTTTCCAGGGCCATTGGCCAAAAATTTCTGAGTACTGTGTGTTTGAATGGCGTGCTGAATATTTACTTTCTGTCAGTAAAAGATTTAATTTACAACAGTGTTTTAAGTCGAGAAAAAAATTTCATGTTTATTTCCAGCATGTTAATTTCCGAGAATGAAATAAACTAAGACAAAATTTTTACTTGAAACCGGTGGCTGAAAACTAGTGAAAAATCTACATGGTATCAGAGCTGAGTTGGGCAGAAAACTAAATTTTAGTAGAGTCATTTCCAGAATTCAGAGAAAACTTTTGTGACAGTACATTTTGCTTAAACTTGTTCTTTGGGAAAAATGACTTTCGTTGGGTTGATAAGTGAAGATAGACTACATGGGTCTGGAAACTTTGTCTCGTGGAAGGCCAGGATAGTGCTTTTGTTGAGAGAGAATGAGTTGTGGGATGAGGCAGTTAATAACACTACTGCTCACCCTATTGTCATTCCAAGTGCTACCACTGATGCAGTAGCACATGCAACCTTTGTGAAGAAGGACATTAAAGCCATGAGGATTATCTTGGATGCTGTTAAAGATCATGTTATTCCTCACATTTCCTGGAAGGATCATGCACATGAGATGTGGAGTGCTTTGACCGGGCTGTTTCAGAGTACTAATGAAAACAGGAAGATGGTCCTTAGAGAGACGTTGAAAAACATCAAGATGGTCAAAGGTGAGATGGTTATGACTTATCTTACTAGGATCTCTTAGGTGAGAGATGAGCTTGTAGCTGTTGGGGTAGCTATTTCTGGTCCTGAGTTAGTGCGGGCTGCCCTAAATGGGGTGATTGCACCTTGGGCTGTGTTTGTTCAGGGGTTGGTGGCCATAGAGAACTTACCTGATTGGGACAGAGTATGTGATGACTTTGTTCAGGAGAAGACTCGGAGGGGTTTCTTGCAGTCCAGTGGTTCTACTAGTAGGGGAGATGAGGAGAATGTGGCATTGACAACGAAAGGGAAGAAGAAGAGCAAGAATGGTCCCAAGAAGGGTGGGGCCAAGTAGCAGCAGGATGGGCAGAAGAAGGATATGAACACTGTGAAGTGCTTTGCATGTCACAAGATGGGACACTATGCTGCTACGTGTCCGAACAACAACAAGAAGTAGCAACAGGCAGTCGCTTCAACTGAGATCGATGATTTTGCAATACGATTTCAGAGTGAGTTTTCACTATGCACTGGGCATATTGAGAGAGAGAGAGAGCATCCATTCTCACCAGTGCGGATGTTGACAGACAGAGGGAGTTTTCTTGTGTGACAGACCATTCTTACAGTGCATCTACTTCCAGCACTTGGTACATAGATAGCGGAGCCTAGAGTCACATGACAAGTGCTCGTGAGATGTTCTCTGAGCTTTCACAGACAGATACTGATGTGGAGGTTGTGTTGGGAGATGACTCAGTAGTCAGTGCAGTTGGACAGGGGACCATTACATTTCAGAGGGAGTCCATGAGTCCCATGGTATTACGGGATGTATTGTATGTACTTGGGCTGAAGAAGAACCTAGTGTCAGTTTCCATGATCGAGGATCAGGTTTTTGGGATGTCTTTCATAGATGGACACCTGCATTTGTTTCCCAAGACTGCAGAACCATCTGCTTCAGTTGCCATTGGAGCGAGATGTGGGAAACTGTAGAGGCTCTTGTTTTAGCTGCAGCATGCTTTAGCACATAGCAGCAACAGTGAGTTGTGTGAGCTTTGGCATAGGAGGATGGCTCACTTGCATCATCCAGCCTTGGGGTTGTTGAGACACATGGTTACAGGATTACTAGAGTTCAGCACGGGGTAGAGTGATGTGTGCAGGGGGTGTGCTTTGGGAAAGTACACCAAGACTGCTTTTCTGAGCAGTGATAGTAGGTTAGCAGGTACCCTTGACTTGATACATTCAAACTTATGCGGACCTATGTCTTCTGTGTCCTTGAGAGGACACAAGTATTATGCGACATTCATTGATGACCATTCCAGGAAGACCTGGATCTACGTTTTGAAGAGCAAGAAGTCCGAGGAAGTCTTGCAGAGGTTCCAAGAGTTCAAAGCTCTTGTGGAGAACCAAACAGGAAAGAAGATCCGAGTCTTGAGATCGGATAATGGGGGTGAGTATACCTCTAAGGAGTTTGATGGATTTTGCAGACAGGAGGGGATCAGGAGACAGTTGACAGTTCCGTATACTCCAGAGCAGAATGGCATAGCAGAGAGGAAGAATAGGTCCATTGTTGGTGCAGCGCGAGCTATGCTACATGATCAGTCACTTCCTTTCTTTCTCTGGGCTGAGGCTTGCAACACCGCTGTATATCTTCAGAACAGGAGTCCCCATCAAGCAGTGGGGAACATGACACCTGAGGTGTGTTTTTCAGGCAAGAAGCTTGAAGTTGGCCATTTTCGAATATTTGGTAGTCTGACTTAGTCTCATGTCCCTTCAGAGTAGAGGACAAAGTTGGCCCCCACTGCAGAGAAGGGCATCTTTGTGGGCTATGATGAGACTGGGAAGGCCTTTCGTATTTACCTTCCCTCTCAGAGGAAAGTGGTGGTGAGGAGGGATGTGAAGTTTGAGGAGGAGCGGGCCTTCAGGAAGTCGAGAGAGTCAGAGTTGGGAGAGCAGCAGGTCCCTGCACCTCAGGTTGTGGCACAGGTTCCATCTACGCAGCAGTCAGGATCACAGGTTTACGGGGTTACAGGTCCGAGAGTGTTGGCACAGGTTCACCAGGTTCAGTGGTTAGGCCAATAGGGTCTTCGGGGATAGGTGATGGGTCTACTATTATAGGTACACTTTACAAGGGATCGGGATCAGGATCAGGATTACAGGGTACACTTGGAGTTAGCACACCAACTTTAGGTTCACGAGTTACTGGGGTTTCCACCTCTGGTAGTTCTTCAGATGATGACTGACCAGTGTGGGAGGAACCTCCAAGGACGAAGGCACCTAAGTGGCTTCGAGATACCTTGAAGTAAGCTCAGGAGTTTGGGGCACCCAGGGAGGATGTGAGGGCCATTAAGATGCTTGAGAGATTGGGCATGTTGTTGGTGGCTAGTACACGAGATTCTGAGCCTTCTACTTTTGAGGAGGCCTCCCAACATTCGGTATGGAGAGATTCCATGATGGATGAGTACCATTCCATCATGAAGAATGATGTATGGGAGATTGTTCTGAGACTTGAGGGGAAGTTAGTGGTGACTTCTCGTTGGCTTTACGAGCTGAAGCATGCGACAGATGGGAGTGTGGAGAAGTATAAAGCCAGGTTTGAAGCGTGGGGGTTTTCACAGGTTGAGGGCATTGATTATGATGAGACTTTTGCTCCGGTTGCTCGATATACTTCTATCACGAGCTTGATCTCCATTGTAGCGGAAATGGGTTGGAAGATCCATCAGATGGATGTGAAGACCGCATTTCACAATGGGATCATACAGGAGGAGATTTACATTGAGCAACCTCATGGCTTTGAGATACATGAGAGAGAGTCTCATGTTTGCAGGTTGAAGAAGGCCCTTTATGGGCTGAAGCAAGCTCCAAGAGCTTGGTACTCTAGGATGGATTCTTACTTGTTGAGTATGGGGTTTCAGAAGAGTGAAGCAGATCCGAATCTCTACTTCATCATGGTTGGAGATGATCCGCTTGTTCTTCTGCTATATGTTGATGAGTTGTTTATCTTAGGGAGAGAGAGACCCATTGCAGCTTGCAAGAAGGATCTTACAGCAGAGTACGAGATGACTGATATTGGGTTGATGCATTATTTCTTGGGGTTGGAGGTTTGGCAGGAGCCTGGACATATTTTCCTGGGGCAGGGAAAGTATGCGGTTGATATTTTGAGGAGATTTAGGATGGAGGATTGCAGGCCTATGTCCACACCTATGATCACCAAGTGGAAGAAGCTTCATGCTTCTAAGGGAGAGTTGGTGGATCCTACTTTATACCGTCGGCTTATTGGGTCATTGATTTATTTGGTCAACACTCGACCAGATTTGTGTTTTGCAATGAACACTCTTAGCCAGTTCATGGTTGAGCCTAAAAGTGTGCATTGGGTTGCGCTATCTTTTAGGGATAGTGGATTTTGGTTTGGACTATAGGAGGTGAGAGGGGATCAGATTGGTTGGCTATTCAGACTCAGATTGGGCAGGCAGTGTGGCATATCGGAAGAGCACTTTCGGATGTTGTTTTAGTTTGGGCGCGACAGTAGTGTCGTGGTTCAGTCGGAAGCAGAAATCCATTGCATTGAGTTTTGTTGATGCTGAGTATATGGCAGCTAGTTTGGCCAGTTGCGAGGCCTTGTGGCTTCGTAAGTTGCTGGTGAATCTATTTGGTCAGGAGATTAGGCCTACGGTGATTTACTGTGACAATCAGAGTTGCATCCAACTTTCTGAGAATCCAGTTTTCCATGATAGGTCAAAGCACATTGAGATCAGATATCATTTCATCCGAGACTATGTTCAGAGAGGGGCAGTGACGCTTCAGTACATTTCCATAGATGATCAGGTAGCAAACATTTTGACGAAGTTTTTGGGGTAGAGCAAGATTGTCTTCTTCAGGGACAAGTTGGGAGTGGTGCAGAACACCTTCCTTGGTAAGAGGGAGTGTTAGTTTTGTACCTAGGGAAGTGTTCCCCTAAGTGACTTTAGCCTTTAGTCACTTAGTGAATGGGGAAATAAAGTGAACCTTGCATTAAATAACTTAAGTGACATTTAATTTGACTTTATTATCTAAAGTCAGTTTTTGATAAATTTAAGTGGGTGAGTGAAATTAATATTTTAGAAATAAAATATGTGCAATTAATTTCAACCGTTGATCTAATTCATTCTTAGCCATTGGATTGAGATCTCTTCACCTACCTAGGGTTGAAAAGCAAAAAGCAAGGAAAAGGCAAAAGTGAATTCATTCTTGTGAGGAGAGCGAAGGAGAGAGAGCAGAGAAGAGAAGGGAATGAATATCGAGGCACCCAGCAGAAGCAATTTTCAGTGGGCATGATTTTTGAGGAGCATACCAGCAAGTACAATGCACAAATTTCGAGGAGCAGGCTGGCACATATTTCGAGGCAGCAACATTAAAGGCTTCCTGTCCATACAGGCTGTACGGTACGATTCCATATAACACAGAATCGAGGCAGCTTTCAACACGGTTTTCGAGGAAGGCTAGTAAAACATAGAAATCGAGAAAGGAGTTTTTGTGCACGAAAATCGAGAAACCAACAAACACCTTTTTTGAGGCAATTAATGCTGGCCATACACTAGCTGCAGGATAGTTCGTATTGTGGCATGATTTTCGAGGCATTCAGCAGGAGATAAAAATCTGAGTTTGATTTTTTGCTATTGGGCACATAAATCGAGACATAAAATAATCTTCTAGGTTGAGATAAGTTGATTTGATATTTTCTGTGTATTGCTGTAAATGATAACTTCTCCTGGAAAATAAAAATACTCTCTTTGACTGGTTTTCCCCTTGTGGGTTTTTCCAGGGCCACTGGCCAAAAATTTCTGAGTACTGTGTGTTTGAATGGCGTGCTGAATGTTTACTTTCTGTCAGTAAAAGATTTAATTTACAGCAGTGTTTTAAGTCCGAAATTTTTTTTTATGTTTATTTCCAGCATGTTAATTTCTGAGAATGAAATAAATTGAGACAAAATTTTTACTTGAAATTGGTGGCTGAAAACTAGTGAAAAATCTACAGTTCGTATTAGTGTTTTTTGATGATATCCTCGTATATAGCAAAACATGGGGAGAGCATATACGACACCTAGATCAAGTGCTAACCATCTTGGAGGAACATTAGTTTTTTGCAAAAATGTCAAAATGCACTTTTGGAAAAGAAGTGGACTATCTTGGCCATATAATATCAAAAGGAGTCAAAGTCGATCCCAGTAATATCAAGGCAATCACCGAGTGGACTAAACCAGATAATATCTCAAAGTTACGAGGATTTCTAGGTTTAACTGGGTACTATCAAAGATACGTGAAAAATTACGCCCATAAGACAACCCCCCTCACAAATTTATTGAAGAAAAATTCATTTCGGTGGAATGATGAGGCAAAAAAATGTTTTGAAGCATTAAAAAACATTATGTCATCCACACCAGTATTAGCAACCCCAAATTTCACAAAACCCTTTGTAGTTGAGTGCGATGCCTCAGGATTTGGAATAGGAGCAGTCTTGATGCAAGAAGGTCTGCCAATAGATTTTGAAAGCTGGAAGCTCAATAAGAGAGAAAGGTTTAAATCCACGTATAATAAGGAAATGCTCGCCATTATACATGCTCTAACAAAATGGCGACAATACCTCCTGGGGAGCAAAATCTTGATCAGAATAGACCACAATAGTCTTCAATACCTCCTACAACAACAAACATTGTCTACGGAACAACAGAAATGGATAGAAAAAATTGCTACATTTGACATGGAGATACTACATAAACGAGGGAAGGACAATGTAGTTGCTGATGCCCTTTCCCAAAAAGATGAAGAAGTCAAGGCTTATGCAATCTCAGTTGCTGTTCCAGATTGGTTGGACGAAATTCGGGGAGAATATGCCAAGGATCCAGACACGTGCGCCCTAATTAATGATCCTAATCAAGGTTCAAAATTCGAATGGAGAAATGACATCCTATGTTATAAAGGAATAATCTACTTAAGTCCTACATCTAGATGTAAAACTAAGGTGTTGAAGGATACTTAGATTTCCCAGCGGCTGGGCATGTAGGTTTTTTCAAAACATACTACAATGCCAAACAATCATTCTACTGGAAGGGGATATATAAAGACATTCAAAAGTATGTAGCCGAGTGTGACTCTTGTCAAAGAAATAAAAGTGAAAATGTCATGATGCTAGGGTTACTCCACTCGCTTCACATTCCAACCCAGAAATGGGGGGAAACCTCCATGGATTTTATTGAAGGGTTACCCGTATCCGAAGGCAAGGACAAAATCTTCGTGGTAGTCGACCGATTAACTAAATATGCACATTTTATGGGTATTAAGAAAACTGACTCCGCTAAACAAATCCCAGAAGTGTTTGTAAAAATATTTATAAATTACATGGATTTCCAAAAATCATTGTTAGTAATCAAGATGCCAAATTCACAAGCAATTTTTGGAAGGAGTTCTGCAAGCAAGTTGGGATTACTCTTAACATGAGCTCAGCCTATCACCCCCAAACAGATGGACAAACGGAAGTTGTTAACACATGTTTGGAAGCATATCTTCGTAGTTTCGTCACTGACAAACATAATAAATTGTTATTGTGGTTACATTTTGCGGAATGGTGGTATAACTCCACCTATCATACATCAGCAAAAATGGCACCTTTTCAAGCATTATATGGTTATCCGCCTCCCAGATGGAAATAACTTGTTCAAGGTGATGCAAAAGTACATGCGGTAAAAAGTCAACTAGAGGAAAATCAAAGAATAATGCAAGTACTCAAGGATAACTTAACTACGACACAAAATCGTATGAAGTAGCAAGCAGATCAACATAGAACATAACGAGAGTTTGAAGTAGCAGATTGGGTATTTGTGAGACTTCAACCATATAAGCAACTGTCACTTAAGTAACAAGGAAAGAATAAACTGGCTCCCAAGTTTTATGGACCATATCAAATCATCCGAAAGATTAGCCTCGTAGCATACGAATTGAAGATACCTGATAAGAGTCGAATTCACAACGTTTTTCATGTCTTGAGTCTTAAAAAATTATTGGGTCAACATCAAACTGCTAAGACGACAATACCGATCTTGGACGAAGAAGGGAAGCTCGTTTTAGAACCAGAAGCTGTCATCAATATCAGAGAAAGAAGACTACGTTCATGAATAATCAAAGAATACCTTATTAAGCGGAAGAATTGCCCAGAGGAAGATGCTTCCTGGGAAACAGAGAAATTCATTCAGCAATATCCGTCATTACCCTGCTTTGAGGACAAAGCATCTTAAAAGAAGAGGGCAATGTTATATATAAACAAGTAGATAAATATAGGAAAAATAAATAACAAATAAATAAAAATATAATAATCAAAATTGAAATTGTATAAATAAATATCAAATTAATTAGTCATCAAAGAGTATGGCTTTATGAAAAGTCATACTCATGAACCCGATAAAAACGTATTTATGCGGGATTCCAAAATTTTAAAAATATATCAGACTTTTATCAATAAATATTTATATTTTCATCAGCCATCGTTGAGTTCTGAGCTGCAAGCATTAGGAATATCTCTCCTACCATCCGAGGCCGATTGAAGGAAACTCAAAAGAGATAGCATGGCACAGAGATATGAAGCTCTGTTTGGATAAGAATTATCACCTCAGCTAAGGCAAATGTGCAAGACAACCTTAATTGATAACCCTGCCAACCTTTGTCTTGGGGAGTTGCAAGATAAAATACCGATTTAACTGTATAAGTCACAGCTAGAATAGACATTTATAGGAAAACGCTTTTGATTTTGGGGCTAAGTTGTACATTTTGGCTCTTCCTGCCTATGTTGGAACAGAGCGCCTACAGATAAACTCCTAGCTATTAATTGATTACTTTGATGTTATTATACCGTTTTTAAGCTATTCACAGTTGCTAATTACATATATAATGTTTAAAGGGCATAAAAATATGATGTTATATTTAACGTTGAAGGGTGGGATCATGGTTTGATGATGTCACATGGTCTTGATTGACTGTCCCTTTGGTGGATAGTTCCATGGATACAGTAATGTACACAAAGGGGTTGCTTTAGCTCTTCTATAATTGAACATTTGACATCTAAATGCATTCAATGGCTACTTAAATTTGTCTGCAAGAAACCATTAAATGTTTCATTCTATTCTATAATTTTTTACTATTGGCTTTATGTCCCACAAATGCTTAAAGTGCTCAACTAGTTTGGAGGGAGAAAAACATTCTGAAATAAATACTATGTTTTCAAACAATAAAGAGGAGAAATAAGTCCTGAAGTTATTATTGCCTGCAGGATTAAGAACCCTCCAGAGACACAATGTTTATGGTCTCACGCCATGTGTTGGTGCTGCTCATAGTTTACTGGTAATTAAAAATTCCACACTATCTGCTTCTTTGTTGATTTGTTTTGTTTAATTATCATTTTTCACCCATTAACAATGAGGTTACGAATCTGCAGCTTTTCACAAAAGAACAGAAAAATGTTAGTTTTGTAAAAGAGGTTCTAGAGACTATGGAGAAGAATTTCATAAAACCGGAGCCAACCACTGTTGATATCATTCTTAGGTACGTCTTCCAAGTTCTTTGGAATTAATTTATATTTAGTTTTAACCTCTAGATTCTCATCAAGCTAGGAGTGCATAAAAATGTCCATTTAGTGGTTCTGGTATAATAAATCCATGGTTTTACATACTTGACAATCACTCGACTAGAAGTGTTTAAGTTTTCCGGTTATAAACCCCGAGGCCTTTAATTTTTCTTTCTTGTTTTTCTTTGATTAGGGTTCTTCCCAAGATCTCTGGATCATAGTAATAAAGAGTGAAAGGAAAGAGGGCATCCTTGCTTGAGACTCATAGTACTAGAGAAGTTTGTAGGTCTCCAATATATCAGAATTACAAAGGATGCGGAAGAAAAAATGAATTTTAAGAGGACCATCTTGAGGAAATCCCAATGAAATCGATCATATGCTTTTTCTAAATATAATTTCAGGAGCATACCATATTTCCTTCTGCTTCTTGGACTGTTATTAGGCAGTCCATAATCTGTCTTCCCTCTACAAACCCTCCTTGCTCCTCTGAAATTATTTTGCTTAGTAAGGGCTTTAGTCTCTGAGCAATAGTTTCTGTGATGATTTATATATAAAAAATGACCTAGGGATATTATCTTAAAATTATCAAAATCCATAGCATTATCATTTTTTTTAGAATGAGACTAAGAAAAGTGGAATCCAGAGCCTTGAGGATTATACCTGAGGATCTTAATTCTTCTACTTTTCTGAGTAGGCACTCCTTGTTAATATCCCACATCTGTTGGAAGAGGTCTGTGGAGAACCCATCTGAACCATGTGCTTTGCCTTTTTTTGTAGAGAAGACCACTTTATGGTGTCTAGAGATACAGGACGCATCAGAATTGAGATATTGAGTCCTTTCTCAGTATGCAATCTCTACAGCTTTGAACAGAGAATCATCATCTCCAATGGGGGAACCATCTCCCATATCTATTATGGAAATATGATTACATAATTGCCTACTCTTTCAAGTGGGAGAATTTAGAGTTCCGTTATCCTCCTTTAAACATTAGATTCTGGACTTCTGTTTCCAAATGTGACCTCTGTTTTGTAATTTAGTTCTAATATCTGTTCTAGGAAATTTTCCTCCAATAGGAGATCCTTTGTTAACCTAGATCCTTCTATTATTGTATTTTGTAGAAGTGATCTCTTTTTCTAGGTTCGTTTTTTCTTTGATGATGTCCTTAAGACTTCTTTGTTCCACTTCTTGAGATGGGGCTTTCTGGCTTTTTGTGTAGGATGAACATTTTTGTTCCATAAAGTGCTTTATCCTCCAACCACCAGTCTCTGATTCTTTCTTTGAAATCTGGGTGCAGGAGCTGTTAGAATTTGATAGCTGCATAACTAGGATCACTAAAGGAATGACAAAGCACAGAAACAAATCAATGTGGAGCTCGTTTGATCACAATGATGGGCAATCATCTCCCAACCAGAGACAAAATAATCTCCCCGGAGCTCGCCCTTTCAATAGAGATAAATCTTTTAGAGATAGTAGTACATCCAGATAGTAGTAGCACAAACCCCCATAACAAGAGAGATAAGAAAACCTTCTACAAACGATGAAGAGCCCCATAAAACTTCTGTCCTAGCTGCAGTAGCGAACTTACTTAGCTAGAGCGAACTTGCTTGATGGCTTGATTCAAATGAGGAGGCGTCCCTCCTATTTATAGTGCTTTTTGGGTGACTTTTGATTGGGGTTGACTCGAACTATTTATTGGGGCCAACTTGTCATTTAACAATAATAAATTACATTTTATTATTATTATTATTATGTATTTCTTTATTGAGACGACATGTGAGATGATGCCTCACGCAGCTACTACAACAACACTCTCTATTTGCCAAGGAGGCATCGTCAGTATTATCAACTGAAACAAATCTGGATATCATCTGTACATCACAATTATCTCGGACATTTTTATGGAAGGGCCTCCAACACAATCTTAGTTCGTTGAGAAGTGTCTATCAATCTATGTGCGTCATCTCAATCCAGTTCATCGAAGAACATGCACTAGCTCCACAACACTTCTCAACACATTGGGAAATCATATGTGCATCAACACAACCCAAAGAGCTCACTAGGACTATCACTGCTAGTGAGTCTTCGCCACATCACGGGCTGCATCCTCTACATGGGTTAACACCTCATAACATCCATAAGGACTATAATCATATGAGGGCTTACAAGGGCCATAACTTTATGTGAGACTTTTATCGTATCTGTATGGGCTACAACCCATAATTCTCTCAACCATAAAGGTTGTTGGGCATCAACCTAGTAATGAGTCAACACAGAACTCATATCGGTATCGACAGTCCATACAGGACAAGGAGTCCATATGTTACGACTTGACCCAGTATATCAGGGAGTCCATATGTAGTGACTTAACTAAGTCAATTGAGGAGTGCATATTTAACAACTCAACCTAGTACATCGAGGAGTCCATATGTAACGACTCAACTGAATTTGCCAGGGAGTCCATATGTAACGACTCAACTTAATTTGCCAGGGAGTCCATATGTAACGACTCGACCTAGTACGTTGGGGAGTCCATATGTAATGACTCAACTCGGTCTATTATTTGTACAACAACTAACTCTTTTTCATGTTGGGTGTACCAGTACAACAATCAACCTGTTTTCATGCTGGGTGTACAACTACAAGGCCAATCCTTTTTCATATTGGATGTAGCTCTCCGCAGGGCAAGGCCTTTTTCATACTGGATGCAAGATCTGACAGACTAGTCCTTTTTCGTACTGGGTGTAAGTTACATACGTCTTCCACAAAGCCAACACTTTTTTCATGCTGGATGTGAAGACCACACATCTTTCACAGAGCCAACTCTGTTTCATATTGGATGTGAAGATCACTTTGGATCCTACACAAGTTGACACCGAACTCAGGTTCACACAGAACCAATTGAACTTCACAAAGAACTCGGTTCACGAAGAACCAACTACAGTTCACTAAGAACTTGGTTCATGAAGAACCAGCTGGAGTTCACTAAGAACCAACACGGTGACTATTACTCCATCCCCAGGATGAGTCTCGGATGGTCACACATAGTCCTCAGAGACCTTGACTATTACTCTATCCCTAGGATGAGTCTTTGATAGTCCTCAGAGGTCTTGACTATGTCTCTACTCATGTGGGCATACAGAGTCATGTACCATGACTTACTAGTATCAGAGCTATGTATAACATAACTTACTAGTGTCGGAGCCAGGTATTTCAGCGTGACTTACCCAATGATCTACCAAGCCATGTACGATGACTTATTGGTATTGAAGCTATGTCTATCACAACTTACAAGTGTCGAAGCCATGTATCATCGAATGGCTAAGTGTCCACACACACAAGACTCGGGAGTTCACACAAAATCATTGTCACTATCCATAGGTGTGTATACAGGACTTAGGAGTTCACATAGAATCACCATCACTGCCCACAGGTGTCTACCCAAAACTCAGGGATTCACTTAGAATCACTATCATAGCTCAAAGGTGTGCACATCAAAATTCTTGCCCACAAATGTTCACTTAGAACTTAGGTGATCACACAGAATCACCGTCACAGTTCACAAGTGTAGGCTCATTGTCCATAAATGTTTACCTAGAACTCAGGTATTCATACAGAATTGTCGTCACTGTTCATAGGTGTTCATATGGAATCACTTGTCTATGGATGTGCACCTAGAACTCAGGTGTTTACAAATCATCGTCACTGTTCATAGGTGTTCACATTAGGACAAAGAGTTTACACACAACTCATCATTCCCTCTCAACGAGTGATGTAATCATGGAACCTATCACCCCACTCCATCACAGAGTTTCAAGGAGTAGAGTACGGTCTCATTTTGTGTCATACAGGTACCAGTGTGTGCCAACCTCTCCATCCCTTTTTCAGGATGTTTGAGAGATCTCCTCACTCCTCATGGAGTGATCAGAAGAATACTGCTTATAGAGTTCTTTGAGAGAGACTATAGTACTGTACACATGTCAACTAGCAGAGGCATCAAATATATCAGAGTAGAGATTTTTGTCCTGCCTAGTCTAGATATGAAATGCAAATGCATAATAAATCACATGACTGAATTCATGTACTTGAGAGAGAGTATCAAGAGGCTAGTTTCTCCACCCCATCTCAGGGTGTTTAGGAGTCCTCCTCTATGCTGGAGCGTTCCGCTTCCTTGACATTTGAGCATTCTGATCCCTCTGTAGCTGATCATCTTGCTCCCTTTTTGGAGAGTCCATAGATAGGTTGTATGTATCCATCCTGGTGACGACCAGGTATATCAGGGACCCGTCAACTAGCTTGTATGGATCAAAACAGTATTGCCATCAGTGTAGCCACAATCATCATGCTTGATTTGCTCAAGATCTCAACTGTGCTCCTCCTTAACTTAGGAAGTTTTCATCATTTTTTTGCAACACCATCATAAGTGATGCGATAGGTCAGGATCCTCATTTTAAGGGCTAACTCCCTCTGTCTCCTCAGAAATCGGTTGAGTAACTCTCGTCCTCTAGGATTCATCTGTCATGACTCTAACTGGAAAGTAACTGCTTTCCATAATCGTGGAAGAGAGGAACAACTGTAGTAGAGGGATCGATATTCGTTGAAGCCTTCTGCTTCTAATCGCCAATCTCTACATGAGATCATATGGGCCTGTGGGTCATATATTTGGTTCTCATTTGTCTACTGTTACTGCTGAACAGTCATGACTTCTGCGTAACTGTTTTGATTGGAAGTCATCCTTCTTTTTGGGTTGAGAGTCATGCTTCTAGAGGATTTCTGTTTCCTATCCATCTGCATATCGGTGGGATCACTTGCCCTCCAGACCAAGTTTCATCATCCTTTTCTTGTAGGCCATAGCATTCCCTACAAGTCAAATCCCGTTAGATAGTTAGCAACATTGCATAATCAAATTTACTCAATGCAATAATCAATAGTTCATCCAGGTATGTAGGCATCTTTTAGCCAGTGCTTCGATGCAACATACACATGGCTACTGTCTGGATGCTAGTTGTCTCCATTATAACAGAGTGTGCACTACTTTAAGCATGTTAGAGGGAGATGTCATCCTAGATGTGTTCATGGGATGTTGTGCAACATTACAGGATATTTAACAATCATGTACAAATTCTACATGAGCATACTATACAAAAGAACTATATAACATGCTCAACAACTTCCTAAATCTAGGAATATAGATCTGCATACAATATATTAAAAAATAACCAGATCTAATCTACTAGAGGATGTAAATCCAGGTACTTACATTTTACTGTATTGTGGGTGGGTGGGCTCCCACTACCTCCCGGTAGGAACCATGAGAGTCCTCCGATATTCATATTCTTGCTGGGGGTCCATCACAATCTGGATCTTCATATCATCACCTCAACATAGGGAGTACTAGAATAAGAACTCTGAACGATCATCATTCCTTGAACCATGTCATTGTACAACATAGTGACAGACCTTTTGACATCTAAAGCACAGGACACGAGAGAGATCCTTCCTCATTTGTTCTGGAATCTCCTCATCAACAATCTGAATGAGAACCTTAGACTTGGAAACGTTGTCAAGTATGTGTTTAAACCCTCATGTTGATCTTCTTGATTGCAACCATAAAATTGCTTTAGAAACCCTAGCAAGAGCTAGGTCAAATTTGACGTGTGGATACTTGCAAAACTAATTCCACAACCAAATGCGCCTGTTGAGGCCTGGAAAATCGCAGGTAACAACAGTTAGGGATTCTCCCTAGTAAACGTTCCCAACTAGCCCGTTACTGTTTGGTATGGGGAATCCGTCCAGTTTACGGTCCGGCTACTGTAGGTCAAGTAACAAAATAAAAGGTTTTACTGGTTACGACCCGGTCCACCGTGTATATTTTTAGTTTTTTGAATTTAAGTATGATATGCAAATGCCTATCTAAAAGTGTAGATTGATAGAGAATACGAGGAGCGGTCACAATGTGATGCGTAGGTTCTTACCTCTCGTCTTAACTCTCTCGCATCTAAATCACACACAACAAGAAACTAAAACTAACTATCTAATCTATACCTAGGGAGCAAGATTATCATTTATCAATGAGTAATGTATTGCTGTGCATGCATTAAGAAAAATCACAGATAGCTGTTACTTATTTCAAAACACATGAACATTAATAGATATATGAACAACAAGATAGCTTATTGTTTATGAAAAGCCTTCATTACTCACAGCGGAAATTTCATAGAATAAACTAGAGCGCATTCATAACAAGAACATAGGTTCAAAGAGTTAGAACAATCTCACAGTTAATGGACACAAGCTGAAAACGAAATAGTTCACATTCAACAGATCCATAGCACAGCATTTGAAACATTCCACCAAGCTTTCTTCAATAGGAAACTTGTAATTCTTTATTGCAAAAGGAAATAGTTCTTCTTACAACATACTCTCACAAATCTATTTGGGAAAAAGTCCCTTCTTACATCTAACTCTCCTATATTTATACAAAAAAACAAAACCTTTGGGCTGCCTCCTGTGGCCTTTGGGCTCCCCCCCAACCATTCATTCTCACAATTTTGTCTTTTAGTGAGTGCTATACAATACATTACATTAAATTAAAATTTAATAACACTTTTTATAAAGAGAGACCAATTTGGTTGCTGATGAACTTTTCCCAAGCCTGGGCCTCTGTTGCTATTGATCTGTTGAGATCTCAGACCCTCACTTTCTTCTTCGCTTTATTCATCCCTGCTTCTTCATTGTTGCCTCCTTTTTTATGCTTTGTCTTCTAGACATATCTTCTTTGCAGCAGCAATCCCCAAGCTGGTTCTGAAAAATCCTATAAGTCCATCTGCAGTTAAAACAAAAAACTCATCATTAACCCGGACTACATTCAAGATCATCTAACTTTTCAATAAAACATAGACCACACTATCAATAAAACTAATCATTGAATGTGAGGCCCTGTACTGTGTTTTCATCGCGAAAACCCAAACTTGATAAAAAATAGAAATCTCCATCGCCCATAAAATAGGGTAAAAGCTCACAAAAACGGCAGGAAAAACCCTCATCGGCGAGTGGAATAACTAAGCATCGGGCGATTAGTTCACCAAGGAGCCGCAACAGCGAAAGACATTCAGACTACGGCTTCCTTGATCAAATGAAAACTTCGGCGATCGGAGGTTCTAAGGGCTATGTATCGGCGGCTCAAGACACAAGATGGCGAGACAAAGCTGAAGGTTTCCGCAATGTCGGTGGTATAAAGCACTAAATGCCACCGAAGTCACGTATCGGAAAATGGAACACTATTCAATAAAACGTCGAAACTTGAAAACACTAAACATCGACGAGATAGTTCACTACGTAGTTGCAACGGCGGGAGACAGACTGACTACGACTTCCGCGACAATAGAAAATCATCGGCAATCGGAAGAACTAAGGACTACAGATCGAAGAGTTAAAGCTTAACGCTGTCGCCGTGTCGGCAACACAAAGGACTAGCCCTCCGATCAAAGTCAAACATCGTTTCGATAGCGATAAAGTCAAAAAGGTTTTAAACAATAAAACCAAAAAGACCACGTAAAGCGCATCGCGAAAACAAGACTGTCCATCGGCGGCATAGAGAACTAATGCCTCGATTTGATGTTCAACTGAATTCCTACAATGATCATCGAAAAACCCAAAAAACATTAAGTACTCAAAAGACTTTCGGCTGGGCAGCGATAAAATTAGTTTGTTTCACCTCCGAAATAACGGGTGCATAGAGAACTAAAGCTCCGATTCAAACTTTGACTGCCCTCTGATAGCGATAAAACCAAACCATCAAAAAATCAAAGAAAAGTTAAGTGTTCGAATAAAACTAAAGACGTTCGGCTGGGTGACGGTTATACTAGCTTGTTTGAAATATCCCAAATCCCGATATTTTCTATTTCTAAACAATTATGCGGATACAACTGGGCTTACAAACTGCCAGGCAAAAATCCCTATTTTATAGGAAAAATTAGGGTTAGGGTTTGTGAGATAGAATGCACACTTACCATTGATAACTGGCTGAACTGCTGCAGATAAAGTCTGCAAGTACTGAGATCTGGATCGAAGAGGAACTGATCTCACTGTTGTCTCCGGTGAATGCTCCAGCAATAAGACGCCAATCAGAGAAAAAGGTGACACCCTCAAGGAAGGAGGTGCCCGATGGATCCGCCGATTTGCAGGGTTGATAGCCTTGCTGTGCCGGAGAGATTGGCTGGAATATACTGCAGTTCTGAACCCTCTAAGTATGAAAACGTTTTGGTTCTCTGAGGCAGCTGCTCACGCCCCTGGTGGTCTGGAAATGCTGATAACTCCTTCGGATGAGCTCAGATGGAGCTGATAGTCACTGGGTACCGGAGTAGGAAGCTGTTGGTGAGAATGTCGCCCGAGTTTCGGAAGGAAACTGAGATTCGGAATAAGACTAGGACAGATGTTTCACTGCCGAAATCTTGTTAGCTGAAGACTCCGTCTCCAACCCCAACTGCTGTGCTGCACGCTGTGCTGCTATCCAAGTGCTCCCAAAATAATCAATAATCATAAGTGAGGTCACTTCTTGCTTTACCCTCTATTTATAAAGTTCAACTGCGCAAAACCTAATCTTTGACCTAATTAGGTCACTTTATCTTCTAATTTGCCGTTGACTTGCATGCAAAGAGCAGGGTCATGCATGGAGCATGGAAAAGAGCATGGTCATGCATGAAGGCGGCCTTTGGCCCAGGTGGCCCTTCCTGACCAAGTGAGGATGCCGTAGATCTTCTATGGGTGGCATCAATCCTGATCTGATTCCCTAGCTATCAGTAACCGCTTGAACCCACAGGAATCACATAGGTTAGCGGTATGGGCCTCAGGGCCTAAAAGGAAGAGGACATTACAGTCCTCCCCGCTCGAGATTGCTTGTCCTCAAGCAATGCCAACGCAAACCCACAATCAATCAATTGAACCAACTGAATCCGGGGATGATCCCAGGGTCCCAAATTATCCTAGGAGATTTGCAGCACCCTCTACTCAAAACACTGCACTGTACGGTACCATCACCAGAGACCTCCTGAGAAAGAACAATTTCTGGAACCCCCATCTTCAATGGATTTCTCACAAATTTCTCCTCATGAACAATACTACCTTGTCCTGAATCTGTAATCTGGTCTGTATGTCTCTTGTTGTGTAAAACTTTTCCAAGAGCATGAAATAAAGAGAGAATTCCATCACGTCCCATGCTGGACTTTACACTGTCTGTCAATTCTGGGAAGCTAGAAGATAAAATAGACGATTGAGCAACCTTCTTCTGCTTATGTTTCTTAGATTTTGCTCTAGGAAGTCCAGGATATTCAAAGCTACCGTGGTCCCAAAACAATGGTGCCACAGTTGCGGTTTGCCAATTGTGTAGATGTAGGACATCAGGCTGCTTTCCAGACTTCAAAAGATAATCTAATGACGCACGGCAAAAATATGTAAACCTTTCAAAGTCATCCTCATACCCATAAAGAAGGTCCCGGTCA
>LPNX011088091.1:127382-161928 GCA_001517045.1 Pseudotsuga menziesii
CAAAATCCGAAGGGGTTACCACCGGAGAGAGAGATTCAACATGAGATACATTTGCAGCAGGATGTGCCACTCCCGAACATAGCCATGTACCGGATGTCTGTAATGCAGAACGAGGAAATCAAGAAGCAGGTTCAGGAGCTGATTGAGAAAGGGGTCATCCGGCCCAGCACTTCTCCTTGTGGCTCTCCTATAGTCTTGGTTCCGAAGAAGGATGGGTCTTGGAGAATGTGCATTGACTATAGGGCCCTTAACAAAATAACCATTAAAAACATGTATCCTCTTCCTCGTATTGATGATTTGCTTGATCAATTGAAACATGCAACTTACTTTACAAAATTGGATCTGCGTAGTGGGTATCATCAAATCCGTGTTGCTGAGCATGATGCTTGGAAAACAACTTTTAAGACGAAACAGGGTTTGTATGAATGGCTCGTGATGCCTTTTGGGCTCTGTAATGCACCTGCTACTTTCATGCGGGTCATGAATGATGTCTTTCGGTCATTCATTGATGATTTTGTAATTGTATATCTAGATGATATCCTTGTGTTTAGCAACACCTGGGAAGAGCATGTTGTACATGTGAAAAATTTTTTAGATGTACTGAGAAAGGAAAAGCTTTATGTAAAAATGTCTAAATGTGAATTTGCTAAAACTTCCTTAGTATATCTAGGCCATATCATTGGTGGAGGCCACCTACGAGTGGACCCAGCCAAGGTTGCTGTCATTGTAAACTGGCCACGACCTAACACCGTTACTGAAATCAGAAGTTTTCTGGGTGCGGTTCAGTATTGGAGAAAATTCATTTCTGGGTTTTCTTCCATTGCTGCTCCATTACATGCGTTGACAAGCATTAAAGAAATTTTCCAGTGGGGAGGCAAGCATCAGAGAGCCTTCGACACTTTGAAGGAAAAGATCAGCACAGCACCAGTTCTGACATTGCCAGATTTGCAGCAGCCATTTGAGATCGAAACCGATGCCAGCGGGTTTGCCATGGGAGCAGTTTTGATGCAAGGAAGGAAGCCAGTTTGTTACCACTCAGAGACATTCTCTACTGCGGTAAGTAACTATCCGACCTATGACAAAGAATTGTATGCTTTAGTACAGAGTGTGAAGAAGTGGAAACATTATATCATGGGAAAAGAGACAGTCATACATACTGATCATCAGCCACTTCAATACTTACAATCTCAAACTAAAATACAACAAAGTAGGCATTTAAGATGGATGGGGTTCTTACAACAGTTTCATCTCGTAATTAAGTACAAAAAGGGAATTCATAATAAAGTAGCAGACATGTTATCAAGGCCACCTACAAATGCTTCAATCATTCTTCAGAACAGTTCATTAACACATGAAAGTTATATTGAACAGTATGCAGAAGATAAAGATTTTAAGAAAGTATATGCATCACTAATACATGGTAAACGGGAAGAGAACTATTTTGTGCATGAACACCTCTTTTATCATCTCGGAAAACTCTGTATTCCAGAGAAAGAAAGAGTGCATGTGATCCGAGAGGCACATAGTTCATTGATTGCAGGACATTTTGGTGTAAGCAAAACATTGTCTGTATTGCAGAATCATTGTTATTGGCCTCAAATGCAAGAAACTGTAGCTAAATATATAAGGGGTTGTGTTATGTGTGCAACAAGTAAGCCTAGCAATATGAAATTGGGTTTGTACACTCCTCTTCCAGTTTCTTCCCGTCCTTGGGAAAGTATTTCTATGGACTTTGTAGGGGGACTACCTATGTCTAGAAAAGGGCATGATTACCTATATGTTGTTGTGGATAGGTTTAGCAAAATGTGTATCTTAATGCCATGTAACAAGCAGATCACTGCTTAACAAACAACTCTTTTATTCTTTCAAAATGTTTGGGTACATTTCGGGCTACCCACGTCTATTGTATCTGATCGGGATTCCCGGTTCTTGGGAAAATTCTGGTCAACTTTATGGGAGCTTATGGACACTAAACTGAAGAAAAGTACAACTTTTCATCCACAGACCGATGGGCAAACAGAGGTAGTGAACAGAACAGTGGTTCAGCTGCTCAGAGGATATTGTAGTAAGCATCCTAAACTTTGGGATGAGCAGTTGCCGTATATACATCATGCTTACAATCATGCAGTTCATTCTTCCATGAAAAGATCTCTTTTTGAAACTTGTTTTGGTTATCTACCAAAAACACCGATGGACTTCTCTTTTGGCAAAGATGCAGTAGATGGACATCATGATGCAGATAAAGCTTTAAAGTTCATTCAAAGAATCCAAGCAGTGCAGCAGGCAGTTCAAGAACAGTTGGAGAGGAGCCAGGCAAAGTACAAGGCCAGGCATGATAAGCATTGAATTGATCATCAATTTCAGGTAGGTGACAGAGTTTGGTTACATATCACCAAAGAAAGGATGAAAGGTGAAGGTAAAAAGCTTAAACCTATCAGGTATGGTCCTTTTGAGATCTTGGAAAAGATCGGTACTAATGCTTTTCGCTTGAATTTACCTCCATACATGCAAATTTATTCAGTTATCAATGTTGAGAATCTTAAACTGTATGAGCCTCCTATGATCATGGATGAGGAAATTAACGTACAGATTCCTTCAGTTGATGATTTGGCACCTGAATATATGAGAGAGTTGCAGGATGATGTTATTCTTGACAGAAATGTAAGGACTTCACGAAGGGGGAATGGTAAGTACCTTCGAGTGGGGCTGAAAGGAATGCATCCTAGCAAAGCAAGATGGATGGAGATTGGTAAAGTAAGGGAACTTTACCCTCACTTACTTGCAGAATAATTCAGGCTTTTGGTGGTCCAAAAGCTCTCCAATGGGGAGGATTGATCCGGCGGATTATTCCTCTTTAAAGATCCAATATGGTACATGGTTCAACGACGGCGGTTGGAAAAAACGGACGACAGAAATACGCAGATCGGAGGTCGGAAGAGAATTCCTTCCGCAACATCGGAGGGTGGAAGCACATCTCCCTCCGCAACGGGGGGCGGCCAAACTCCTAGTCTGTCCGCGGGGATAACCGGACGCAAAAAAAAAAATTATGAGGATCGGCGGTCGGAAGCTTTCCTCTTCCGCAACGGCGGGGCTCGGAAGCCTTTTCTCTTCCGCAACGACGGGGCTCGAAAGCCATTTCTCTTCCGCAATGGCGGGGCTCGGAAGCCTTCTCTCTTCCGCAACGGCGGAAGCATAATGGACGTTCGAACGATTCGGCAGCCGCAACGGCGGAAGCCCAAGACTTACGGTTTGAAAAGTCGAATCGGGAGACTTTACCGTCTGACCGTCCGCAACTGCGGAGACCAAACTAACATGCGTTCCGACTCGAAAACCAGCCGACAGCCGATTGAGACAGAGATCATCGGAGGAAAAATATCGGAGCCCGTTGCGGATCACTCTTCCGCAACGGCGGAAGCCCGGATAACTAAAAATTCCAATTCAAATACTCAGCATGCGTTCGCGCAGGGATTTTCCATCATGGTTTTTGCAGTTGGTACACAGTTTGGATGCAACGTCTCAGGGAATGGAATCGACGCATTGGTAACGTTTTCTTTTGGTTCTTTGGTTCAGATAAGGAGATGAATAGCCTGTTATGATGACGAGTTGGCATTTGGCAGGGGGTGTGAACAGTCGCATTTCTTTTACGTTTTGTCTCCTTGGTAACAGCTGTGTGAAAGAAGGCAAATCCGTTACTTATGAGGCTTAAATAGAGGAAGCTGGCGACCAGAATGGGGGACACAGTTCGTTGAGAGCACAGTACATTGTTTCTCTGTTATAGAAGCTTGGAGGGTTTTGCTGTAGTTTCCAGATTGCTGTTTGTATTAGAGTCGACTGTATTCTCTGTTACATTTTGGGTCTTTATCTTTTGAAGACCAGATTGTAATTCCACAGAGAGGAGTCTTGAAGACTTTCTGTCCAGCATTCTGTTTTATAGTTACTGAAGTTGATGCCAGAACCATTTTGTACCATTTAAAGCCATTAATTGGATCGGTACCCATTGGAGAGGGACCCGGAGACGTAGCCCAGTGGAGGGGGTGAACTCCGTTATCAACTTCTGTTTGCGATTCTGATTCTGTGTTTTCTTCCTTGTTTCTGTCTATCAG
Source organism: Pseudotsuga menziesii (assembly GCA_001517045.1). Classification (NCBI taxonomy): domain Eukaryota; kingdom Viridiplantae; phylum Streptophyta; class Pinopsida; order Pinales; family Pinaceae; genus Pseudotsuga; species Pseudotsuga menziesii. The sequence goes on from LPNX011088091.1 coordinate 131,486, forward strand.
TGTTGTGGTTTTCTTTCCTGTTCTGAGCATTTAATTTTTGTTAATGCTGTTCCTTTAATTAACCTGTTGCACGCATTCTTTTACAACAAACTTTTAATGCACTAAAGTTGAGGTCCTACGGATCAGTGTACTGGTTTTGAATCTGAGTGCCCCTTCTTCATTCAAAATTACATCCTTTCTTATCCAAATACTGAGATGGATGAGAGGTATTTATTCATCATGGGCTGAATCCTTCTGGGTACACATTCCTCATCGCTTGAGGAATCTTCTTTTGTTATTTTCCTTTCTGGTTCATCCTCTTCAACAATGTGAGCATGATGCCTCTTTGTGTTTATCCTAATGGATCCTTTGTTTCTGGGGCAATCTTTTGCAAAGTGACCTTTCTCGTCACATGTGAAACATCTAATATTGGAATAGTCCTTTTGAGGTCTATGATTCTTCTGGAATCTTTTAGACCTTCTATGAGGGTGATTCCTCCTCTTTCCTTCATTCTTCTTTGCTTGAGTTGTTAGAGATTGATCATCACTTGCTCCCATCTTCTCTTCTTTTGATACTAATCGGGCTTCTTCTTGAGTGCATACTTCCCACAGTCTGTTGAACTTGATTAGTTTCTTTCTAGCACATATCCCTTGAATGAATGAGTCCGATGACCTTGGAATTCCATTCCAGGTGGTCATCACAATCTCTCCTTCTTCAACATTTTCTTTAATGGCCTCTAGTTGGTCCTTAATCTGAGAGACCCTTGTGAAGTAAGACTGAATGGTTTTTGAATGCCGGATCTTCACATTCTTGAGTTGATTCCTCAAGGTCATCTTTCGATTGATGTTCTTTCCTTCAAATAGCTCGGTCAAAGCATCGAACATCTTTTTAGGAGTCTTCAATGATGATACCTAAGGGATAAGGTTATCCTTGATGGAATCTGCAATAATTCTTTTCGCTCTTATCATGTTCTTCTTGTGGTTTGCTTTTGCCTATTCTCCCTTTGGTTTTGGAACTTACTCATTGACATATTTGTCCATGTCATTCTCCTCTTGGATAAGAGAGATTCTATACTTCCATGCTTGAAAGTTATCTGCTCCTTCAAGCTTATCTTCAACCTTGGGGTTATTCATCATCTTGATATGAGAATCTCAACTGGAAATAGTAAGGAAATAGATCTTACCAATTTGAGATGCCCAAGCTGATTTTGGAGCTGGCTGACATAGGGTTCCATAGAGAAACCGTAATTTTCCAAACTTGGAATCTTAAAATTCTGTCTGAATAGAAAGATGCACCTCCTTGAGACGAGTTGTTCAGTGAGGTCCTTTTCCAAATTTTGTGGAGGGAACTCCGAAAAATTGATGCCCTAGTTTCCTTCGGGAGAAGAGAGGAGGCAAAAAATGAAAATCTCCGGATTTGGATTCTGACTCTACAGAAAGATGTGCCCTTCTAGCGCGAGTTGCCCACTGAGGTCTTTTTCCAGATTGGTGGAGGGAAGCTAAAAAAATCTGATGCCCTAGTTTCTTCCGACAATTGTTATGAGGTCAAAAATGAAACTTCTTCAAAGTGAAAACTTTCTTCACCAAACGATGCACCTCCTTGAGGCGATTTAACCTAGCCCTCTTTTCTGGAAAGTTTGTTGAGAAAAATGTCGGATCTTGGAAACCCTAGTTTCCGCAGCTGCATAGTGCCTTCTTTCAGGGTGGCTCTGATACCATGTTAGAGTTTTTACTTTAATTCACTTAGGTTAGATCTTTAAACTAAAAGATAAAGAAGCACATCAATACACAAGAACACAAGGATTTTCCTCGGGGGAACCATAAAGGAGAAAACCCCGCAACTTCTTTAGAACCGTTTCGTCACTGTACAATGTCAAACCAAGATAAAATACCCAAAGTTAAGATGTCTTAAACAACTTCTTCTTCTCCTTCAATGGTGCACTTGTTTTTCTCTTTCTTGAGCGAACTTGCTTGAGTGATGTGTGTCCAAATGAGGGAGGGCGCCTTCCTATTTATACTTTACAAGTGATTGACCAAAAACGCTAACTGGGCCGTCTTCCTAACCTAACAGGGCGACATCCCTCTTGGGAGACTCAAATGCATTTTACATTATTTCTTCTTGTTAGAGATTTAGCTCTGGAGGCACTTTGCATGTTTTTGTCTTGTATGCGGAAGTGACCATGCACTAGCAAGGCTACTTTACTTTGTAATGTTGTTTTATAAAGTTTAAAGTGACTCTTATGTAAATGGACTTTTTATAAAGTATTCCTTTGTTTTAATTTTATAAAGTGACTTTATGAGATAAAGTGCACTTGTTTCACAAAGTAAACGTGACTTTATTAAAATTAAATGTAACTGCTTTTGGGGGGGGAGTTTCTCAACCCTTGATCTTGAAAAGGCAAGATTTAATCTTGGCCTTTGGATTTAGGGAATGGGAAAGGTGAAAAGACACTCTCTAGTTATAAGAGAGAGCCTAGGGTAGTGTGGAAGACAAGTTGAAGGAAAGCATTTACAAGAGTGAGCATTTTGTCTGGGTGATTTGCAGAGAGAGAGGGAGCTCCAATTTTCTCAAGTGGGCACAAATCCCACAGAGAATTTTTTTTCACAAGTGGGCACGAGAGAGAGGGAGCTCCACTTTTCCCAAGGCATTTATTTTTGCTGAGTTGTACTGTTATGTACAGTTTGTATGGTATAATAGTGGCACAAATTTCGAGAAACAATTCTGGGCACAATTTTCGAGAAGAGAATTTATTTTATTTTTATTTTTTTGGGCACGAAAATCCATACAGTTCGTATTGTTAGTTGTGTATGAAAAACGAGGTGGGCATGGAAATCTAGGTGGGCATAGAAATCTAGGCAGGCACAAAAATCGAGGTAAATTATTTTTTTGCCTAATAAAAGCTGCAATAAAATTTCTCTTGGACTTGTTTTTCTCGGGGTGGGGTTTTTCCAGGGTCACATTGACCAAATTTCTGCTGTTTTATGGGTTTATCAGTCTGTTGTTTTTTATGTGATTTTTCCGCTGCTACAGACTTAGTATCAGTGTTTGAGCTTGTTGGGTTATTAATTTAAATGTATGAGAGGTGTTTTTATTAATGACAAGTTTTAAGTCTGAAATCTAGGTAAATTAAGTGTTTGACAAAAGTATGAAATTTTTGTCAATATTTCTACATGGTATCAGAGTTGAGGCTCTGTGTTGATAACTGATTGTCGGTACAACAGTTGTGTTGAGTTGTTGGGCAAGGTTTCTTGCTGTTTTTTTAACAACTCATATATTGGAAGACCTTATTTGGATGTGACTTGTAGGTGGTGGAGAAAGAGTGAACTGATGTTCTTTTGGCGGTCTATTATTTTCTTTGATAGCAGAGATAGTTGCTTGTATTAGATACGAGGATCGGTTGGATGGTATGTCCAACTACTTGTAGTGGGAAGTCAAGATGACTGCTGTTCTTAAGGAAAACAGACTATGGATCATAGTTAGCATCATGATAACTCCTCCTCCTGATACTAATGCTGTTGCTTTTGATATGCATGAGGTAAAAGGTCCCAAAGCCCAAAGGTTGATTCTAGATGGTATAAGGGACCACCTTATTCCACATGTAGCTGAGAAGAAGACTGCTTATGAAATGTGGACTACATTGAAGGTTTATATGAGGCTAAGAATGAGAACCGAATAATGGCTCTCAAGGAAAAATTGCAGAGAACCAAGATGGCCAAGGGTGAGGGTGTAACATCTTTTCTTACCCAGGTGGCCCAGATAAAAGATGAGCTACCTGAAATTAGAGAAGTCATTTTTGATTCTGAGTTAGTAAGGATAGCCTTGAAAGGCTTCACTAAGGAATGAGAAGTCTTTGTGAAGTGTGTGGTTGCTCGAGAAAAACTTTCAGATTGGAACAAATTATGGGATGATTTCACTTAGGAGGAGATCCAGGAGAGATCTCAAGGCAGTGGATAGAAGGAGGGTGCTAATGAAGAGAATGTTGCTCTTTCTGCTAAGAGCAAGAAAAAGTTCAAGAAGGACTTGAGCAAAGTTCGATGTTTTGCTTGCAGCTTGTATGGACTCTTTGCTTCTCAGCGTCTTGAGAAGAAGAAGAAGGAGGAAGATATGGTTGTCATAGCTACATTAGAAGAAGAGGTCTTTGCGAGAAGATTCGAGTAGTTCTCGTTGTTCTCCCTTATTTCTAGTGCCGATAGCAATATAGTAGTTCAGAATGGTACTTGGTATGCTGACAATGGAGCCTCACGTCATATGACCGGAATATGGCATATATTCTGTATCATTTTTGAGACTGGTCCTCTTCGATTCGTTCAGTCAAAAGGGGGACAAGCACGTGCAGTGTGTGGAGTTGGAAATGTTAGATTCCAACTTAGTCATGGAGAATACATTGATCAGAATGGGGTCCTCTTTGTTCCAGGGATGAGGGTAAACTTGCTCTCCGTCTCAACCTTGGAAGATGCAGGGTATTCGACATTGTTCCGGAGGGGACACGTGTACATTTATCTAGATTGAGATGATTTGGGTCATGTTTAATTGAGGTGGGCATAGATATCGAGGTTGACACGAAAATCGAGGAATCTAGTACAGTTATTTAATGCTGAAATAAACGCTACTGTAAATTAATTTTTTGCCTGATAAATGTTGCAATAAAATTTCTCTTGGACTAGTTTTCCTCGGGGAGGGTTTTTCCAGGGTCAAATTGACCAAATTTATGCTGTTTATGGGTTTATCAGTCTATTGTTTTTTATGTGATTTTTTCGCTGCTATTGACTTAGTTTCAGTGTTTCAGCTTGTTGGGTTATTAATTTAAATGCATGAGAGGTGTTTTTATTACTGACAATTTTTAAGTCTGAAATCTGGGTAAACTAAGTGTTTGACAAAAGTCTGAAATTTTTGTCAATATTTCTACACTTCTGGGGGACTATTGCCTCAACTTACAACAGAGGTTTTACCTCGATATTTTAGCATGACCAAATACAATAATAACATCCCGGACGGAGAAAAAACATCTGCGACGGAGGTACAATAAAATACAATAATAATATATAATAGAATATCTTTCGAAGTTACATTTTCAACAACAGGATTTCCCAGTAATTGTTGTCTTCTATACCCTTGTAATTTTCTTCTAAGAGAGCAAAAATATCATAAGAAAGCACAACATGAGGATATGAAGATCCCACCAATTCTTTAGTTTCTTCTACTGGGCTTCTTTGTCTTCATTTTCTAAAGGAATTTCACTTTCGTCTTCAGGAATCGCATCATCTTTCGACATAAGGGCCATGATGTCAGTGACCAAGTCTTTAACAATGGCTTCTTCAAGCAAACCTTCCGAACGTTGATCTTCATCTTAAAATTCGTCATCAAGAAGTGCTTCATGCTCTTCTAAGAGTTGTTCGTCAATATGCTCGTCCTTTATAATCTTCAGGATTTCTTCCTTAGCGTTAGGATCCCCTCGATCTTAGAATGCTTCAACTAGTTGTAGATAGGAGGATATCTCCTTAGGAGGGAGTCCATCATACCAAGCGTCCACATCTCGGTTCTCTCCCAGATCGAGTGACATTACAAATAACTGCATCATGGTATCCTCGTCTGTGATATCCCATGCCACAAGAACTTCTTTGAACTTTGTAATGTGTGCTGTAACGGTATCTTTACCCTTGTGGAATGTTGATATAGATTTAAAACAACGATGCCTGTCAAACTTATTCGGGTATCCTGGAATGTTTGAGAAGTCAAACGGATTGAGAATCCCCATATCTTCTGCCGAGAATGCTTGCTTTGAAGTTCTTTATCTTTTCTTTAATGGAGTCGCTTGCAACGTTAGCTGTAACAAAATTTTATGAAACGACAAAGCAAAGCATACCTCTTGGTCTTGTTCTTGCAAAGCACTTGATTTGATTTTCTTCAGTGAGGTGGCTAGGAGAGACCTGTCAGGTTAAACAAACCTCTCCAAAGTACATAACAAGAAGTATACATGATTGATGGGTTGAGTTCTTTGTGGAGTCACGAGATAAGCCTGCAAGATTAGCCCTTTCTAGAAAAATATTTGCAACGATGTAAACACAGACTTTAGAGTTACCAACAATATTGTTCTTGCCCGGATAAGTTACCTCAACAAATTTGCGGTCCTCGACAACGGCGTAAAAAATGTTACCATGCAAACTAGCAGGCTAGTGTTCGATAAGCACATACAAGGAAATAGTGACCACTATCACGTTAGTCACACTTCCAACTTCTTCGGAGTGTCGTAACCTCCAAGGGAAGAGCCCTGTGATGCTCCGCAAACATTAAGGACAAAGAGATTCTATGTCTTCTAGAAGACCAAGTTAGAGATCAGTGCCTTCAATCAATATGTTTATTTGAATGAAGAAGACATACTAAGTTTATTTAGTGCTTGTAGAGATTAATAATGAATGCATCAAATTGGTATAAATATCGCAAGATATACAAAATTAATAATATATGGCATTCAATAACATTCAAGCATATAAGAGATCATTTACCAAAACATCAACATGTAACCATATAACATTCAATATGGGTGTAATTGCAGTAGTATATGGCCAACCAATAGCTCTTTAATGACAAGTAGGAGGACTGATATTAGTATAGCAGCGGTATGGTGATTTGACAGTAAGAGCAGTTCTTTATGAAGGTTAAGAAGTATACAAATTAGATTTTATGCAATTAAAGTATTCCACATCACTCCCACTTTATTTATCACAACTTTAGCATTGTATGACAATTAAAAATGTATGTATTTCATACTTCTATTTATGACAATAAAGAGTGTTTTAAACCCTGTATAATGCAATTTCGGACCTCATAGGACAGTCTTTTTTTTTGTAAATTAAAGGACTAATCTATTGATATAAGGAGATAGAGTTACAAAAAAATGTTACAGGTCATGGAAATAGACCTGCCCAAGCCCAACATAACTGGCAAGTAGAACCAAACAGGGTGGTGCTTGACCCTCCCTCCAAGAGGGAAAACATGTCCAAAAATATGCTACTTGACCCTCCCTATTAAAGGGAAAACAAGTCTCAAAAAGATTAACAATAAATTGAGAACCATTGTAAACTGAAAAAACATGTAGATCGTGTTCAGGATTGGTACACATGTATTGTTCTGGGATTTACTAGAAATAAAAACAGAGCAGAGAACCTGACTAAGGTTTACTGTATGGTTCCTCATCAATGGGGCAACCAAAACCAAAAGATGGTGGAGCAAAGCTGCCGTCTCTATCTTCTGACGTGTCTTCACTTGGCGACTTGGAGTCTATGCTGCTGTCAGAGGCTTCCTCGACCTCCTTCGCTTCACCTGCAGAAGAATTCTTTACGGGCAGGGGGGCAATCTTTTTTGCAAGGGCGGGCGTGGGGGCACTTTTCCCCGCCGACAGGGATTTTATACAGCCCAGTGTGGGGGGGGGGGGGGGAGGTTCACAGTCCATGGGGATGGTAGGGGAGGGGGTGGAGGAAGACGGGGTGGTCAGGGAGTCAACCAAGGCAGGCGGAGGGGGTGGAGGGGGAGGAGGAGGGACATGAGGGACAGTGGGCACTGGGGGAGCAATGGGAGCTGGAGGATCAGGAACGACTGGTGGAACCAGAGCTAGGGGTTGAGAATTAAAACAAAGAATAATCCTAATGAGCAAATTTTTTATTAACCAGTAATGCCGACGTTGGTTCACTGAGCGCCCCGTAGCATTAACGACACCTGCAAGTTCATCCTCCCAATCGTTCACGATTTGACGAACGTGGTCGGGAATTTCTTCGTCGTAGCCTTCTCCACTCGCGAGGGTAGTGAGCAGAATAGGGCGTTCGTTCAAGGCGCCTCTCCCGGCACGACCTCTGCGCGGAACACCTCTCGGCCTTTGCCACATGATTGGGACCTGGAGAGCAGAGAGCAGAAGAGCCAGAAGGAAGGGAAGTAGAGCAGGGAGCCTGGAGTCAATGCGAAAGAACTGGGAGCTAGGGGTGCGAGATGCAGAGCCAGGGGCCGAGTGAGCAGGAGTATGCAAAGCGTGGAGCAGAAGATGAACCCAGGGCAAATGAGCGAGAGAGCACCCTCGTCGAAGCTTAAACCTGTTGGTGCGTTCTTCAACGTTCCAGGGTGGCGAAATAACTATGACCAGCTATGGGATGATGTCGCTGTCTAATCCGTGGTCCTTGGGGCGACCACGTACCCTCTTGTGTTTAATGGCCGCAGACATTGGGTGGTGTGGGGGAGTGGCATCCTGTTGACGCCATGACCGTCCCGCTAGAGTTTGCTAGGTGGGTGCTTAGGTCACCCAAGAGGCCCATTGCGTTGGTGCCTCCCACGTGGAGATCCATGTCACCTGCATCCGGGTCTCATAGGACAGTCTTGAAATAGTAAGAAATTTGCAATTTAAAACTAACTTTGTGTTTTTGGTGTAGGTATGTTGGAAGACTGTCATGGGTGGACAGTCTACTGATTTTTGCAGACTGTTTGGAAGCAGAAAAGAGAACTGTTTCTTGGTTGTAACAGCCCTTGGCCAAGCCCAAATTTGAGGGACTGAACCCTTCTAGTCAAGGCCGAGGTCAATGGGACCTTACGAGGACCGAGGTCCTTTAAAGCTGGGCCGAGGATTGCTGCAGCAGGTACAAGAATGGTCAAGGCTGAAGGAAGAAAAGGGAGAAGGAAGGAGGAAGAGAAAAATAGGAGAAGGGAAAGGAAGGAAGAGGAAGGAGGCCGAGTTGGAGATGAGGGAAAGGCTAGGGCTTAGGTTAAGTTTTAGGACTGTTTTTAGGGTTTTTAGGGCAGATTTAAGGTTTTTAGGATTTTTGCATTATCAAGGATTCCTATAATTTCGCCATAGAATTTCCAGGGTCTGAAATGGAGGGCCAAATTTGTAGGAGTGAGGGTCGAAATTTTAGGAAGACCAAAAATTCATGAAAAATATTTTATGTTTTTAGGGTTTCAAGCATAAAATTGCAGACCTAATTAAATGGTCTAATTTGCCGTGAAATGCAATATTTACAAATGAAAATGCAATATTAATTTGGTAAAACATGGCTACTTAGGGTTTTCATGAATGATATCTAAGTTGCCAAGAAACTTGTGTACGGGTACAGGGATGCCACTTTTTGAAAAAGGGTACTTGGGTACGTCGAGGGTACTGTATATATATATATATATATATATATATGTCATTGTCACATCATACATGCATGTATATTTCTTCATAAATTATGAATCATGATTCATAATTATAAAATCGATGAGTATTTGAACAATGAACATTCAGATTGAAAATTTGAAACATAAAATTTGATAAATTATAGACTCAGTAGATATCAATTGGAAAACTGGAAGTTACATAAAATTTGATAATCATTGTACCAGGCAGATGTAACAGACAATCAAACTCAGACATGAAGATACACTTGAAATCTTGTTTTAAACACCTATTTGTCTGTTACAGGCAATAAAAAATTGCAAATTGCCAAATATATTCCTGTGTTGTTGTGAGTGTATTTCTCAGTATTAAATACATATGTATATTTTTATGTGCACATTTGGTAGTCAAATTATTGCCAAATATATTCCTGTGTTGTTGTGAGTGTATTTCTCAGTATTAAATACATATGTATATTTTTATGTGCACATTTGGTAGTCAAATTATGTTTCATGAATGCTGAACACAAAACCATAAAAAAATTCATTGTAAATCAATGTAAAATCAATCTACCAGATTTGGACAATATTTAGTGGAATTTGAAAAGTGTTGCAAAGTGTTTGACATAAGTCCTGAACCAGACTCCATATGTAGCTAGCAAAAAATTAGTTCAGATTTGGTGGGGGTCATTACATTTTCCCCAATGGATTGCATTTTACTGAGTCGACTGCACCCCCGGAGTATCCAAACATGGGGTACGACGTACCATTTCGCCTATAAGTACCCCTTTTTTTAAAACGGAGTACCGGGTATGTGGACCAAGTATGGGGTACTACAGGGTATGACAAGAGATGTACCCTATGAGTTCCAAGTACCTGATATGTGTATCTGGTAAGGGTACGTGTATGGTGTACCCTACCGTTGGGTACGGACACCCTGGCTACATAGGATGATACCCTTAAACCCTAGCCCTAGAGGATGAAGGCCAACCTTCCTCTTGGAGTTCTTTCTCCTTGTCTACTAAAGTAGGGCTTCTTGCAACAACCTCTAGGGTTTGTTACAAGAGCCTCATCTAGGGCAAAGTCAGACATCCAAAGCTAAACTTTGTAAAAACCTCCTCTAGGGAGCGTTTTCACTATGCTAAGAGGATAGAAGGTAAAAGACCTTATTCAGAAAAAATGCAGCCCTAGGGCTACTATTTTGTCATTTAAGAAGCAAAAATTCACCTACCATTCACCAAGCAAAACTAAAAATGGACTAGACTTACATGAGCACTTGTCCTTCCAACAACTCTAGCATCCACCAAGCATTAGCAAAGCAAAAGACGACCAATTTTCATCCAAAAGAGCAAGAAGACATCCCTCCAGGGGGTGCACATCACTTCATAAGGCTATCTTGAGTAAAAAAGTAACATACTGAGTTTTGTCCTATAAGTTGTGATTTGAAAATGAAGTCAAGAGATCTATTTATATGTTCTCACACTCACTTTTTTACAAATAAACTAGGCCGACATGCCTTAAAATTTCAACTTAAAATTATAACATAAAATATTTTAAAATAATCAAATCTGTGGGTAACTTGGGGCATTTCCCCCATAGTTTACCAAAAAATGACTAAAATAGCTAAAAATAAGCAAATTACTCCGAACTGAAGGTTGGAGTAAGCAAGGGGGAGGCGTCATGCCCCATCTAACCCCAACAATGCTGATAATCCCTCAACGCCCCCCCAAAAACAAGCAATATGTCTTGGTGGAGATGATGATGTCGTTAGTGGAAGAGGTCCAAGGAGAGAGGTCGCTATTCTGCAGAGGGACTAGGAGGGTGCCTGAGGTGACTTGGAAGAGAGGCAAAAGCCTCCTAGCTGAAACAAATGTCATCGAAGTAATGAAACAAGTGGGGGGGTGATGTGACCCAATGATCTGCCCCTAGGAGCCTTGGACACCAACCCAGGTTTAAAAATCCCAACAAAGGGTAGCCAACAATGCCACTAAGCGATATTACTCCTAAAGGAAAAACTAAAGGGTCTAGCCATAACCATCCCTCAGAAGATGCTGGATAACACCCCTTATGGTCTAAAAAAAATGACCCTTTCTCTTTGGGGACCCATCCGAAGGTGCACTGGTACTGGTACCATGTAACACTAGATCACAAGTTCTCCACTCTTCTCGATAATCCTTATGGATGCCTATAGCATCTCTATATTGTATATCATATTTTATCTACTTTATATGCTGCTAGCTTAGTCTCCTGTATAAATTCTAAATCTGTTTTTTTCTTCAATTCTTATTTTTAGTGCTCTCTATTTTTCGTTTTTACTAACTCTGATATTTGATATAATATCTTAAATAACATCAATGAACTCCCATTAACAAGAGTGAGGGTCAATGGACATCCCCCATTAGGCTTGACTATTTTAAAGAGGGTTTAGAGTTGGCCTTTAAAAAATCGCTTGTTTGTGCTTGCATATAGTTTATAATATTTTCTTGACTCTCTTCAGTCCTCCACCCTTGATTTTGTTCTTGATTTGGATGTAGTATTAAGTTATTAACAGAACTTGGGAGGGCGTGGGGCTTGAGGAGGCCACATTCTGTGCTAGCCTTGAATGCGAGGAGTGGAAGATGATGCTTCTGAGGATGCTCCCATAGGAATCTCCCCACTTTGCTTCTTAGGCTCAGCCATTGGCATAATTGTGTCTTCCTTATCTTCATGGATTCCAGGCTCTTTTGCAATCGATTTATCTTCATCTTCTGGCAAGCCATCAAACATGTTTTGGTTTGGAATCTTGGATGTATAGGTTTTCACCCCTTATTTCCTTTTGGGGAATCTCCGAAAGCTTATGTGTTCACACTCTTGTCTCTAACAGATTGGAACCTTCTTTGTCATCTATTGGAGCTTAATCGTATTTTTTTGTGTGAGCATTAGGGCATTTGTTTTCTCAGCATCCATACTCATGACATATCCTGCATTTGAAAGGATTATTTTTTTAATCAAGTTCATGTACGTGCTTCTTTGCAGCCACAGATAAACATATTTTATAGGATTGGTTTACTTGGAGCTAGAGTAACACAAATTCTCGCATTTGTAGCTTGCTTCCATTCGAAGATGAGCTGTCAGGACTTGATGTAAGAACCCAATCCATTCTCTGTTATGGTAAAAGTGTATTCATTCCAGATCTCATATGAGATAATGGGAGGCAAACACAAACTGGGGTTTTCTAGGGAATTTACAGCCTATGGTCAAACCCAAGAACCCAAATCCTCATAAGCAAACCTGCCCTATTTGGGAATCACAATCCACTATCTAAAATTCAATCCCTTTGTCCCCGAGAGGGAAGAACAACGAGAAAATATCCTTTGCCAAGAACTGAGAGATTGAACTCACCTTTAGGGTTAGATCTAGATTGGTTCCACCCATTTAGTGTTTTTGTCTATGACTAAATACCCTTAAATTTGCATATTAGGCCACATGTTTTCAGATGCATAATGGGTCCTGCAATTTTCATTGAATCAATTTTCTTTTCTAGACATCTTTTCCATGAGGGGTGTTGTCTTTTGTGATATATGTTGCCAAAAAGTGCAAATGGTCTAACTGAGAGGGGAGCTTCCGAACCACAATTTATTTGTAGCTTGTCATCTTCCTTCAGAGAGTTTCTTCTTCACTCCACGCAACTTCACTAAACCCTGCTCAATTGTGCTACATTTCTAGTTACAATATGTATTTATTATTTGCTACACTGCTCAACTTTGCTCCATTGTACTTAGTGAAATAATTATATATTACAAGCTAAGTCACCTGACACGAGGACATAGGACACGGGGATTTGAGTGTCTGACACGGACACGATGACCTCGAAATTAGGACACATTATATATATATCTGTGTTGCATGGGTACCTGTACCGGGGGGTCGGGTACACGAACCAGTATCGGGTACACATACCGGGTACTTGGGTACTTCAATGGTACGTCCCTAGCCGTACCCAAATCCAATCTCACGTACCGAGTACTTCATGTATGAAAATAGGGTACTCGCGTGGATTTTGGTACGTTGTACCACGTGTTTGGGTAGGCGGTCGGTATAGCGTTGGACAATTTATCTTAGCTCGTTATTCGGGATGAGTCAATTTGCAAAGTTTGAAGTTCAAAATTTTAAAAACTAAATAATGAAAAACTAAAACACAAGTTATGTGGGCCCTTGCCCCTTACCTAAACCAGTGCAACACTGCATTTCTCACTGCTAGTGCATTGTGCTCACTACTCCAACGACGACGTGACAAAGGACCTTAATGATGCTAATGGCATTGATTCTAAGGCTACTGATGGCATGGCTTGAGGAAGCCAAATCAACTATCTTGTTCATTTACTGTTTTGAACTTTCTTTTTCATGTCTAAAAATGCTTTTAGGCAAATTTTGGATGTAGTATGGCAATGAAGTTTGAACTCATGGTGTCATGGACATATAATATTTTATGTTGTTAATATTATTAATATAACTTCAGTCTTCCAGTTGATATCTACTATGAGTCTATGTCATATGATTTATCAAATTTATTATTTTATGTTTCAAATTTTCAGTGCAAATGTTCATATGAATCATTGAATTTAGAAATATCAAATATGCATGTATGATGTGAGTGTGAAATGTTTTATTTTTATAAATTTTAACACTCTCTCTCTCTCTCTCTCACACACACACACATATATACAGTGCCCTTGATGTACCCAAGTACCCTGTTTTTTAAAGTGGCGTCCCCATCTCCGTACCCACGTTTCCTGGAAACTTAGATATCTATACACACACACACACACACATATACATATATATTTAAAAATTATATATATTAAAAATATAGATATATAGATCCAAATTTTTACAAATATTGAATAGAAATCAGAATCAATGGACATTTAACATTAGTAATTAGTATTACACATTTACAAATCAAATCAGTAATCACAATGAGATATGAGACACAGAGATAATTCATGATACAATATACTCATGATAGTCATAGGTCAAGATGTCAATACTCAGGAGTTCAACTCATATTTCTCATAAAGTCATCAAAATCAAAATGTATTACATAGATGTCGGAATGCCACTGGCAAATGCCAAATAAACCAATAGTAATAGTAAATACAAAAAGGGGTAGATCAAGATGGAAGAATGAAGAATCTCATCTATCAATAGTCGTCCTCCATGCCTGAATCAACAAACTCATCACTGCTCTCTTCTTCTTCCTCCTCTTGCTCCTCTTCTCCGCCCATTTGAGGATCAATATCTGCTGGTGTGTGGAAAATGACCCCTCCAAAGGATCACTATCATCAAACATGGCTGGCTCTAGCACTGGATCATTAATATCTAGGTTGGCTAATGCCAACTTAGTATTGTTGTCCAAATCCATATCATCAAGAAAGACATCCCACATCTTTGTCTTTCCCTTCACCCACTCCTCGCTCTTCCTATAAATATGGCGAAGGTTGTACACGTACACCATCGTCTCTGTTATGGACTGCTCAATCCTGCTCTTCTTCAAACTGTACAAGTTGCCATGTGCTCCAATTCCTCTCACAACTAGAGGATGATGTAACTTGAGAGATGATCCTCAAGGCTAGCTTCTGTAGAAGAGGGCATGTAGCCCCATAAGTTTCCCACCAATTATAGTGCTTCTTAATTCCCTTGTCTCCAACCACATCACAGCCTCCAAATCTTCCAGGAGCAGTGGAAAACTATACAAAACCCTCCTCCACCTCAGCAAGTAAGTCTCTATCTTGAAATATCCGCCTAAAGGCTATCTTCCTCCCCTGTGAAATCTCTCCATCCATGTGAGGAGGGACTCTATGTGAGGGCCCACCATTGAGCCATTCCTGACTATAGAACTTGGGGTTCAAGGAGTGGGCCAAGCAATGCAAAGGTGTGCAATTCTTATCGCACCTGGAGATAAGAATATTCTAAATGGTGGACCATAAGTTCTCTGTCGATGCCTCATACTTGGGACACTCATTCTCTATAACAATTGTCCTCATGGACTCAATCATGGAATCCCACCCTTCATAAACATACGTTAGGATGGGCAAGTCCGTGTCTGCAAAGCACAACAAGGAAATGAGTGGCTCCATGATCTTAATGGTAAGATCCACCCTCTCTCACCAAACATCATCTAATACCATGTCCTTCACCTTTTTTGAAGCACTTTGATCCGTCTTTCTCCAGAAAGACCAATACTTTGAAATCACCATGGACCTAAGAGCGGTTTTGACCTCCCTCAATCTCTTGAGCGTGATGAATGAGGAAGCAAACCGAGTATCTGCAATCTTCAGCAATGAAAGATGTGTGTACTCTTTGTAGATGGTGAGGGCATTTGTGTGGTTTTGTACAACGTTACAGATATGGTGTGCATCCTCAATAATGTTTCCAATCCATGTCACATTTGAAGCAATGGATTTGAGTGCTAAGTTTAAGGAATGGACAAGGCAGGGTGTCCAAAAAACCTGTAAGAGCAATAAAAGCAAGTGTAAATGACTCTACAACACTAACAACTCAAATCATTAAAATGACCTTTCCCCTAGATGAATC
This sequence comes from Pseudotsuga menziesii, assembly GCA_001517045.1. Classification (NCBI taxonomy): domain Eukaryota; kingdom Viridiplantae; phylum Streptophyta; class Pinopsida; order Pinales; family Pinaceae; genus Pseudotsuga; species Pseudotsuga menziesii. The sequence goes on from LPNX011088091.1 coordinate 147,176, forward strand.
TTGTGATAGATTCAAACAATGAGCAAATTAGCAATGAAAGTTGTCCAAAATGAAATACCTGTGGATATTTAGTTTCCACAATCATGCCAACGGCCTTGCAAACATATGCATTGATGATTTGTACACAAGAATCAACACGTACATCTTCAATGATTTTGATGAATAACTCACCCATAAAATGTGCATCCTTGTATTTCCCAAGAGCATCCATCGCTTTCAAGAACACCGGTCCATTTTGGGAAGATACCATGAAATTGATGAGTGGATGGCGTGTTGGATCCGTCCATCCATCGGAAACAATACTCACTCCGGATGAGGGCCATGTTGATCTAATTGGCTTAAGAATTTTATCCTCCTCCTTCCTTGCCTTAACCAACAATGTGGTTCTAAGCTTCTTTGAACCAGGAGGCACATAACTAGATGGAGCTCGTTCAATGATACTTCGACACATCTCAATAAATAATGGTGACCGTGCAACATTGAATGAGATGAAGTTGAGGTAGAAAAATAATGCAATGGTGAGGTCCACCTCTTCTCTTGCCTTTTGTTGGAAAATCTTGTCCATTGGACCACTTGAAGATGGCCTCTTTCTTGCTGGATATGTATAACCTCTGCTAGGTGGAAATGGAGGCTGAATGCTAGAGGGTTAACTTAAGAATGAAAGAGGATCCTCATCCTTTTTCTTTCTTGTTGCTGCTACATTGCCTAATCCTTCTTGAGCCTCTTTTTCCATATCCCTTTTTTGGGTAACACTCACTGCTTTACATGAAGAAATCCCACAAGAAGGAAGGGCCAACAAATGGTCCTTAACTCGGTAGTATGTGCTCTTAAACTCATTCTTGCAAAAATTGCAAGTCCAAGATACATTGCCTCCCCCACCTAGATTTGCCCTAGGCCCTTCTTTCCTAGTCACATACCTCCACAAAGGGTATTTTTTCTCCTGGGTTTATTGTCTTGCTAAAATAGGGTTCAATGGAGCATGAGCTCCACTAGCAGTAGATGGAGCACTAGCAGGAGGAGTAGAAGAGCTTGTGCTTGGAGGAGTAGGAGGGGAGACAATAGATGGGGCATTTCTCCCTTTCCTTTGGCCTTTAGTTCCTGCCCTAATTGAATGAGACATTGTTCTTCTTGTTTGATGGTTGAGCTTGCAATCCACCCAACCAAATCCACCTTCAATGCACTTGGAAACTTTTCCAAAGCTGTCAAATCTTCTTAGAGCTCTCTCCACAATTGCAAATGACAAAAAATAAGTCAAAATTTTGTTTTAAAGTGGTCCCGAGCGTCCCTTCCGCAAAAAACGTGTCCTGTTTTCGGGACACGTCTTGACTGGCGCGGGACACGGGTGTCTGAAATTGGGATATGCTGGAGAGACATGTCCAACACACTCTGTAAGCTTGTCCGTGTCAGACACAGAGACATGGGTCACGCTGCCCTATATGGGCGTGTCCGGTATCTTAGGTTATAAACTATAGGAAATAGTACTTATTCAGAGCATTGTTAGAGCTCGTTTTGGGCTTAATGATTTTGGTGAAGAATTTATCTACATTGGTAATCTATAGGTTTTATTGAGACAAACATATACTGCTTTTAGGTGTAAGTTTAACTTGAATGTGTTTCAACACTTAAACATGAAGAAGAGAAATCGTTTGGAACAACAACGATGGAATGGTCAAACTTCATCAATTTCGTGACTGCGGTAAACCTGAAACAATGTCTCTGCTGTAATCCTCAGATTCCTGTCAATGCTGGGGCTGTTAGAGGGAGTTGCACGGGTACCGTTCCCGGGATTTTGGTAACCCGTACCCGACGTTTCCCCGCTCCTAGGAGCTTGGGAGCTGGTACGAAACGTCCCCTTTTTTATGGGAGCTTCCTTGGGAACTTGGGAGATTTTCGGGAGCTTTTTGGGAACTTGCTTTTGCCGCTCCCTTTTTATTGGGAGCTTGTAGAAGCTCCCGACCATGTGGAGGCCAAAATCATAAGAAAAGTGTTGAAAATCAATTGAATGATTGAAGTTTATTGTGTCAAGAAATCGCCAATAATAAAAATTTCAATTGAATCTATCAATACTGCCATTTTTTTATTTTCAAGGTTATATAAATAAAGAGGGCCCACACCTCTTAAATGTTTAGATCCATTCACACTCAATATATGTTGCAAGTGTACTTAAGTGAATATACATGGATTTTTTACAATACTAAGATATTGAACTACTTTAATTCATATCTCAAATGATTTCAACTAGATTATGTTATTCATAATTTCATACTGACTGATATAGCAATTTAGGATCATAAACCATATCAAATTCAAGATACCAAAAGATTTGAAAGTTTGTTAGTTGAACTTAAAACAATCAAGTTCATTCAAATTAGAAGTAAGTAGTAGTTACCATAAAAAAAAATGCAGAGGCACCCAAAGACTAAGAACTCTTAGGAGCAATAATACAAGTGGAGTTGGAACAAGGAATTAGAAAAATATTGAATCTTATTATTTATGAAGCTATTGGTGCTTCGTACACATATATGCAACCTGCCTTTACAAACTTGTACAATGAGATTTGTATAATGTGGACCTAGAGGTGTGAGCAAATTTAAAAAGAATGAATTTCATGACACTACTAGAGGATTAAGAGGATAAAATAGTTTAAGCTATGAAATTAATCAATTATGTATTTTTTAACTTTATTTTTTTTAAATATATTTAAAAAAATCAATATATATTATTGCCGCTCCCAACCCTACGTTTCCTGTAAATTTGGGCGAAGCTTCTAGCCGTATCGGATACTCGTGTCCGCGTACCCGACGTACCCGCGTTCCAGAAACTTGTGCAACATAGAATAACCATCATCCAGACTGTTCAAAGTTCAAACATGAAACATTTTGAATTGTTCTTCATAAAAAATAAGCTGTGATAAACCTAAGCAAGTCCAAAAAGAACTGTTGTATAAAAAAAAGTTCGGGACTGTTGAAGTGCTAAAAGGAAAAAAGGTTTCTGTTGTTAGTCCACCGAATTTCCTCAATCACCACCGAGATCACCTCAGTCTGCTGCTGCAAAAATTCGGACTGTTTACCTTGATTGCTGCTGCAAATTTCGGGACTGCTCCTCTACCTCAGTCCACCTGAGGCTTGCCTCAGTCAAGTGAGCTCACAACTCTTCTCTTCGTTGAATGCATATGGAGTGTGATCATGATTTGTTTTTATACTCTTTAACTTTGTCCACATCCTTAAGTTGAGGGCTGACTTCAAATGTCAACAAGGTATTGTTTATTATTTGTATTTTTAATATTTAATATTTTGTGTTGTGTCACACATCTTTACCATTTAGAAAAGGTTTTAGGGATACATCAAGCCACTAGGGCTTCCAAGGACATCCAACATTGAATGTGCAAGAGTATCGTCTATAGTGCCCATGGGCTCCATTCAAGGGCTCCATCAAACTACTAAAACCCAAAAGAAAGGGCACACAGATCACAAGGGTTTTAAAGGCTCATACCATTTTTCAAGCGTGGTGCTTTCCAAGAGCTTCAAGCCCATCATATTGGACTCCGTCATAGCACAAGAGTATTAAGGACCCCAAACAAGAGTAACACCCCATCTCACAAGGGTTCCATGTTCATCACCAACAACACAAAGGGCCCAACTAAGTTGCTAGGAAACTTGGGTACGGGGATAGGGATGCCACTTTTTGAAAAAGGGTACTTCGGTACATCGAGGGTACTGTATATATATCTATATCTATATATATATGTCATAGTTACATCATACATGCATGTAGATTTCTCCATAAATTATGAATCTTGATTCATAATTATAAATTCGATGATTATTTGAATAATGAACATTTGATTATTTGAACAATGAACATTCAGATAGACTCAGTAGATATCTATTAGAAGACTGGAAGTTACATAAAATTTGATAAATCATTGTACCAGGCAGATGTGATAGACAATCAAACTCAGACATGAAGATACACTTGAAATCTTATTTTAAACACCTATTTGTACTACTGTTACAGGCAATAAAAAATTGCAAATTGCCAAATATATTTCTGCGTTGTTGTGAGTGTATTACTCAGTATTAAATACATATGTATATTTTTATGTGCACATTTGGTAGTCAAATTATGTTCCATGAGTGCTGAACACAAAACCATAAAAACATTCATTGTAAATCAATGTAAAATCAATCTACCAGATTTGGACAATATTCAATGGAATTTGATCAGTGTTGCAAAGTGTTTGACATAAGTCCTGAACCAAACTCCATACGTAGTTGGCAAAAAATTAGTTCAGATTTGGTGGGGGTTATTACATTTACCCCAATGGATTGCATTTCACTGAGCCGACCGTAACCCCGAAGTACCCAAACATAGGGTACGGAGTACTCAAAGAGGGGGTATGACGTACCATTTTGCCTATCAGTACCCCTTTTTTATAACAGAGTCTTGGGTACATGGACCAAGTATGGGGTACGACAGGAGACGTACCCTAGGAGTACCTAAGTACCCGATATGTGTACCCGGTACGGGTACATGTACGCTACCCTCGGGTACGGGTACAAGGACCATCAAACCATCAAGTTTGGGTCCAAGGACTTCTTCACCATACAAGAGGCTTCATGGGCTTCTTCAACCACCTTAGCCACACAAGGGGACCTCCAAGGGTCAAGATCCATCATGACATCACCTGTGGGGTTGCCAAACCTTATTCTAGGGTACCATGACCTTATCAAGGCATGGATGACCACATAATGGGTCATTAATGCTTCTCCAACCCATCCGGGGCTTCATCATCATTTACAAGGGCTTTAGCACCATCTCCAGGGTCTTTAGCATCATCAACAGGGTCTTCAACGTTACCAACAAGGTGGTGGCTCCAAGATCCAACCTTGTGGGTACAAGGACCTTATCAACCGGATACAAGGTGCTCCAAAGCACAAAGCATCTCTGTAAGGGCTCCAAGGTACTGGATGTGAGGATACTATTTTCATCCATACCTGTGCACTGCAAGAGAGACTTGGTGGCATCAATAACTACCTGTGGGGCCACTGCAAGTCCATGTTGGCATCGATGGCAATTTCAATCAATAGCTCAAGCATTCAAATATAGATAAAATCATCAAGCATCAAACTTCAAACACAAAGAAAATCAATAAGAAAGGGTTTAGAGTTTAGAGCCTACCTCTTTGGTTCTCCAATGGTAGTGTGTGATGGCCTTCTTCAATCTCCAAGGACCAATAAAAACACAAGCTTGATGGCATCCTTCTCGTCTTTGTTCCTCTCCTCTTTTCTCCTATCCTCTTCTTCTCTCAAACAATGTAAGTGAGGATGAAGGTGGAGAATAGGGCTTTATCCTCCCCAAGCCCTTTTCCCTTCCCTCCAACACTCCAAGCGTGGACCCCACTGTGCAAATTCTCCTCATTTCTGCGGGTTGACTTGAAGCGTCGAGAAACGAAATTGGAAGCGTTCAGAAACGTTTTAAGTAGGGTTCGGAAGCGCTGGGAAGCGAACAAGAAGCAATAAGGAAGTGGTAGCTTCCTATCGCTTCCGTAGCACTTTATAATAGGGGCAGGGAGCGTTTTTATTGGGCCCGAAGCACGCTCTGTGAAAATGCTTCCATATGGAAGCGAAACAGAAGTGAGCTTCCGAATAGCTTTCGGCTAGCTTCGGCCGAAAGATAGCTTCCGAAGCGGGGGTGAAGGGGGGGGGGAGCGCTTCCCCGCAACAGAGGGCATGGCGGCGTTTGCAGCAGTAGAAGACTATTCAACCAAGTTTGAGTAAGAGTTTTCTCCTATCTCTATTGATTTTAGTATAGGAAGCTCTGTTTTTGAAAATGTCTGGGTTGTTGACAATGGAGCAACTAGACACGTGATTGGAATCTATGATATCTTTCAGATTGTCATGGAGTTGGGACTAGGACACTATGTTCAGACATATATAGACAGTCTACAGGCAGCGATACGAGGGGTTGGAACAATTAGGTTCCGACTAGACCTTGGTGAGGTCTTGGAGATACACAGAGTGCTCTTTGTTCTTGGGATGAGAGTTAGCAAAATCTCAGTGTCATCCTTTGAGAATGAAGGTTATGGGATGATGGTGAGATCTGGTCACGTTTTCCTGAATTGGAGAGATGAGCCCGTTGGTACTACCATTTTGTTAGGAGATCGCATGGACATGCTTTATGTTTCGAGAGGACACATTGTACGTCCAGGAGCAGGTGGGTGGCTGTCAGAGTCAGAGGATGAGGCAGGAGTTGCATCTGATGTGCATGTTTCTGATGAGGAGAGTGATTCTCTCCAAAGCACTGGCAGGAGACTTAGCTAGTCTAGTGATGGTGTTGATGAGTAGGTGGATGAGGCTCAAGTCGAGTCTCAGGCTTTAGAGTTCCAGTTTGGTGTTGAGCACTTGTATCCAAGAGAGATTCTAGAGCAGGAGGTAGCTGTTTTAGGAGTCGGAGATGGAGATGGTGCTATGGACCTTCCTCGTTAGGAGGGATCGTTGAAAAATAACTCTGAAGGTCCTCACTCATATTTTTGGTGTGGATGTGATGAGGACTTAGACTTTGCCCTTTGTATATTTATGTATTAAGTGAATTTTATATAAATAAAGTAATGTTTTATACTTTATAGTGTGGGTCTCACTTAAGTGATTATTTAATAATTAAAGTGAATTAATTATTAAAAAGTGAATGTAATAAATGATGGCCCTTGATTTTGTAAATGAATATCAACCCTAGATAAGGTGGTTAAGATAAGTAGTTACAGATTTAAAGTATAAAACAAAGAGAGGACAAATGAGACACCATGATGAAGAGTTGTGTTGCAGGGGTACCCACCCCTAGGGGTTGGGTTCACGTCCTTGTGTTGGGTATTGTCCCTATGTCTTGGAAACTCGGTTGGGGACCTCTAAAATGTTTCTTGAAGTCCCCGTTGAAGTCCCCGAGTAGCGGAAACCTTTGGCCAAAAAATCAGAAACTTCGCTTGGTTTTGGGACCATGTCCCATGATTTTGGGGACCTCGCCCCCTGATTTAGGGGACTCTGAGGAAACTTCATTCATTGAAATTTTTTTATTTTTTATTTTTTATAAATCTTTTTACCATTCCGAAGAGGGAAGGGGTGGAGGTGCATTCCCGTACCCTCTTAACACCGATCAGGCCTGTCCTGCCCTCCCAATGCTCATTTGACATTTGACTTCACTTGGAAAGAGCCAATTACATTTGAAGAAAGAAATTTATTTGTGTGTTTAATACACGGCTTAACACATGACTTATTTGAATAAATGCAAATTATTTGGTATATAAATTTTTTTATCATTTAAAATTTAAAATGTATTATCAATGATCATGTTCGCCAACAAATTGAAATTATCAAATCAGATAGTATACATTATGGATTTTGTTCCTTTTTTGTAAGATGCTTCTCTAATGCATTAATTAGTTAAGTATTAACTAATTGTATTAGTTATAACTTATATGATTAACTATTTTCACGAGGTCTTTTTAATCTAACTAATTATTCATTTTACATGGGGAGATCAAGACAGTTTAATCATTTTACATGAGCAGGTCAAGATAGTTTATTCTATACATAAACACGGAAATCATGAACCATTTAGATTATGATGCCACTACCTACAGTCATAAACATAAAGTTAACTGCTTGATTATGTGGACAATTCGACTTTATATCAATGATTTCTGAACTTTGAAGCAATGTGCATGTTAGTTATTGAAATTGAATACTAGTGAAAATGATATAATTTTTGATTTCATATATATATATATATATAGTATCCCTGACGTACCCAAGTCCCCTGTTTCAAAAAGTGGCGTCCCTGCCCTTGTCCCCGTCCCCGTCCCCAAGTTTCCTGGCAACTTAGATGAAGAGAGAGGAAGAAGAGAAGTGAAGAGAGAGAAGTTTCCTTCGAGAGGTGACACGATTTCCAAGAGAAGATACAACAACACACTTCCCAAGGCAGTCTGAAACAGTTCGTACAACAGCATGTAGCAGCCTGTACAGTCACATGTGTGGGCACATTTCCCAAGAAAGTTGACTGTTATTAATTATAGGCCATAGTCTGTACAATAAACTTTTTCAGGCATGTGTGGGCTCAAAAATCGAGGCAGGGAGAAGAGCAGGCTGTACAACTACGTACAACACGTGTGGGTAGATTGTACCACTGTTCTTTTGGCATGGATTTCGAGGTAGATACTGCTGTTTCAGATATGTGAAATTCTGTCAGTGAGGGTTGATTTAAAAATTCATTGTATTGAATTTTTTAGAAAACTTCTCTTAATAAGATTTTCTTCTTCTAGGGTTTTCCCTGGAACTGGGGTTTTGCCTGGTCATTTGACAAAAAATATGTGTTTCATGTGTTATACAGGAATGAATCAGTATACGCTTTTTGTGAGTATAAATGAGGAATGAAGTGCCCTTTTATTGTTTTCCCTTGTCTTTTCATTTGATGTTTTGGGGTAGTTGAATAGTGACTAAATCAAGGGCCCACATTGAGTCTAGTGTTCTCACATCAATGGATGAGAAAAATCACTTTTCTCTACATTAATATTTTCTCTCTTAACCACAACTTAAATTTATTAAAAAGTCACTTTATGATTATAAAGTGAATTAATTACTCATCTCAAGTAATTAATACAAAGGTCACATCACTTTTCTCTTTTAGTGACTTGGGCACAAAGTCACTAGGGAAACACTTCCTTGGTATAAAATTCAACAGTGTTTGAGTAGGTGGATAATCTATTAGAGTGACAAGTGGAAGTTGGTTGAAGGTTGCCATTAATATGAAGTTCTGAAATGGTCTTTCTAGCAAAACCGTAACTCACCTTAATAAAGGCACTTGGCTTCCTCAATGTTCAGTGGTAATTTTTCGCAAGCTTGACTTTCCAACCCTTGATTCCATATGCTAAGTTTGACCTTGCCAAAACCTAGTTTGACCTATTGGGTGTATTTGGCATTCTTCTAATTTTTTTAAAAGCCTAAAAGCTTGATTTTTGAATAAAGAAAGGTTAAAAGGTATAAAGCTGCTGTTGTTAAAAGGAAAGCAGGAAAGTTACCTAGAACAACAGAAAAGTCAAACAGTAAGGGAAAAACCATTCCAAAGAAAAAAAAGGAGATCATGCCTAGTGTGCATGTTGAGCTTTTGCGTCAATGAACTTTCTTTCCTATTTTTCAAGTAACTGGGGTGAATTGTTCTTCTTCATTGAGGTTTGATATATACAGATTTGAGAAGCAGAGGAACGGTTGGATATTATTTTCTCTACAGTTTGTATCAGTGGACAGCTCTTCACTCTTTGATCCTTTGTACCTTACACTACCTCCATTGCAGGCAACAACTTCAATGGCAGCCTGTCATCTGTCACTCACTATAACGCAATCAATCTCTTGGCTAACATGTGATTTTGTTTAATTATGCTTTGTTCTAGCTCCTTGAATCTCTTAAGTGTCATTGATTAATTGTATTGCAGTGTTATGGTTTATAGTGCACTTATTTTGATTTATCTTTACGTAAGTTGCACATTCACCTCAGTTAATTTGTTGTTATAATTGTCTTTAGGATCTGATCCCAACCAATCTATGTTTTTATTAAATTCGCCCACGCCCTTGACTGTTTACAGGCAGCTCAAGAGCGGGTCTTTTGTGTTTTGATTATCTCAGAATTTGGGCAGATTTTTAGATTAGGGAGCAGCATACCTCTTTTAGGGACACCCCCCTGACACTGGAAAACACCAAGCTTGAATGGAGATGCATCTAGTGGTGAGAGGGTTAGGTGATCTATAATTAATAATTATTAGGTAGATCTGCTGGTGCAGATTGGCGTGATAACAAGTACAGAGAAGTTAATCAGGTCTTAAATAGTCTGAAGTTAATTACTGTTTATCTTATTGTGCATGGAACTGTTAATCTTTGTGTCAGACATAAATCAGGGTATCCCAACCTTTAGGGGAAGGTAGTGGGTACTTTAAAGTTTGCAATTTGGCAACAAAAAAATTATAATATTCAACAGGTTCTCTGGATTGCCTTAGAGAGTAGGACATTATTGTGTACATTTATGGTTTATGGTTGGACAATCTCAATCGTACAAAGAGGTTTTTTGAGCTTCTCCATCTAAATAGCACTCTCACATGCCTTTAGGTACCTGAGCTGTTGTTTCAGTGTGGAATATTTTCTATGTAAGCAGCAGTCTTGTGCATCTGCTACTATGTTGTGATGCTTTAGTGATTCGTTTCAATATGCCTCTTGAATTATTCAATGTGTTTCTTGTTTTGATTTGTGGTGCTTGCTTTTTATAACAAATTTCCAGGATTATATGTAAGGTGATCTCTCTGCTTGTTATTCTCATCGGTTCATTTTTTGTTGTTCATAGTTTAGCTTGTATTTTTGATTTTGCAGCTCTGTTTACAAAGTTGATTTCCGAAATGTACTTTGAAAGGTCAGAAAAAGGATTTTCTCCTGTTTTAAATTGATAAATGTCTTTGTCATGGCAGCATATGCAATGACACTGAATGCTGGTCGTTGATGTCTAATATTGCTAAAAAGTTCATCAAGAATGGGGTAAAGCTTCATCCACGTGCTTATGACATATGGATTTCTTCTGAAGCCGATTTAGGTAAATATTTCCTGATGGAGCAATTGTTGATTGTTGGCTACATTTTATGCTGTGCTTCTTAGTATTTCTTCTTGGACTTGTAATTTCTTATCAGAATTTTTGGATTTATGTATTATTAAAACTAGTGGAGGAAACGACTTTTTCTATACTGGTTGTTTGCTTTTCTGACTATTTGGAATTGCCTGGAAGAAAAGGAATTTCATATCACTTACTATTAAATGCAAGTGCAAAGTCTTGGTGTTTAGCTGCTATCTTTTAAGGTTCCCATTATCATGGAATTTTATAGAATATGGTAGCCCGACTACTATATATGTGATAACATCTGGCTCTAGTTGGGACAAGTGCTTTGTTGAAAAGAGCACTTGAGAACCTCAGAATCTCTGGTCTTTGCACTCTACTTCTCGCATCCTCGATCAATCCATCCAGCTCTGCAACCACTACCAACAATGTCACTGAGTACCTACAGCATGTCCAGAGCTATACCAAACTCATAGGCCGGTCGTCAGAACGATATGTGGATAATATATAAGATATTGAAAACAAAGATGCCTGAAATTGAAAAGCAAAAAATAATTCTAATCTATAACCATAACTTTCAATAAAAGTTTGATTTTTTATTTTGCAGGATAACAAAATTACATTAAGAGCTTCAAAGGTGAGCTTCAAACAACAAAGCAAGATTCTATACTACTGCCGGGAAAGGCTTATTCAATCCTACCTACTCTAACCTAACCAATAAGGCAAGTGCTAAGTAAAATGATAGATCCAATGTAACCACTTGCTAAAATGATCGATTGAGCTTTCTTTACAGTTAATGATACAAGTCAAAGATAGGTTGTAAGTAACATGAATGAAAATTGAAGCCATTGTAACTTGTTGTTTGAAAATCAAAGAAAGATATGGATAAAGAGAAATGAAATCCTGCCAGGGATGAGATAGATTGTTGTAGACTTCTTCCATCCATAGATCGATAGGATCATAAAATTTATGCAAGTTTAAATTTGATGAAAGAAAAGAATGTGATACATGATTCATCCCTCCTAGGCCATCATTTTTTCCCTCGTCTTTTTGGTCAGCATACTTAATCATTCTCACATTATGATCAATGATGAAACAAAATAGGGACAAATTAGAGATCATTAAACCAGAAATTGAGTTTAACCCCATTTGTTGTTTATAAAATGAGAAAATATGGAATTGGTCTTTATAGAGCTTTTCATTCACCCAATCAAAGAAATTATCAAAGTTGAAAGCATTATGCACCAAGGATGAAAGGAGATAAAATGTTTTACCATTGATCGTTTGGCACTTTCTAGAATCTGTACCGCATGATACCATAGAGAAGGACTTCAAGAGCTGGGATGGGAGGGTGGATTGACAAATTAAAACTTGATTTGTATCACCTAAAGGTGTTAACACCAATGTTAAGTTTTAAGAAGCAGTGATGTTTTAATACACATAATAAACATAAGAGCATGACCATGTAAATTCAAATTCAGAATAGTGCTGATAATAACATTTAAACTATAATAAAGCAAGAAAATAATTTTCATCTCTTTCAACTCAACGCTCCGCTGGTCATTGCGTTAATTTTAACGCTCTGCTGGTCACTGCGTTGAAGTTGAGATGTTTCACTTCGAATACCATGTACATAAAACAATAGATACAGTATCGGCAAATCATACCATCGTTGGATCCACTTTATACTCAAATATTTTTGAGTTTGATCTTGTCACCGAAGGGACAAGTCAAACTGGGTAACCATATACGTACCTTGAGAGAGAGGGATAAAGCAAACATAAACAGACCTCAGGCTCTTAGTCAACAGAGAGATGTCAATCAAAAGTACAGGCTAGAGTAATTCAAACATGCCCAAAACATTCATGCTAAGGACACACAGTCACTTAGCACAATCAAAACTCTCTTGACAGTCATGATGATAAATACACAGTCCATACTCAGGGAAAGGAACCCAGCACACAGAGGTAATGCCCATAAGGACTCACGCTGAGATAGACTGCAGGGACAGATCGGGAGGTAAGTCCGTAATAAATCACACAGTGGAAAAACCCATAAGGACTCACGCTGAGATAAACCGTAGATACAAATCATAAAGGTAAACCCATTAGCAGTCACACAAAGATAAAACGTGAGGATAAGCCCATGAAGATAACGAGCAGAGAACAGAGATCACGATGGAGTGAAATCGCTGAGGATAAACCCGTGAATAAATCAGCAGAGGACAGAGATCACAATGGAGTGAAATTGCTGAGAATAAACCCATGAATAAAACGGCAGAGGACAGAGATCACAATGGAGTGAAATCGCTGAGGATAAACCCATGAATAAAACGACAGAGGACAGAGATCACAATGGAGTGAAATCGCTAAGGATAAACCCATGAATAAAACGACAGAGGACAGAGATCACAATGGAGTGAAATCGCTGAGGACAAACCTGCGAATAAACCAGCAGAACTCAGAGATCACGGTGGTGAGCATGCACCCTTGAATACAAGATCGCTGAGACAGTTACCCAAATACAAGATCGCTGAGACAGTTACCCAAGCAGAGATCACGGTGGTGAAGAATTGCAGGCTAGAGGAAGAGTCGCGGACTGGCGTGCAGAGTTCAAGCAGGAAAAATAAAACCAAAATCGCAGAGGTCACCGTGAAGGATTTAGCCGAGGATGCCTGAGAGAATTTTCACCGAGGAGTAGCTAAGATCAAGCCGAAAACGCAGACATAAATCGAGCCCGTGAATTCTTCACGTGAGATTTAGATACATCAAAACCGACCCTTGGCTAAAGTCATTTTATAAGGTTAGGAGAACCAAAATTGGTTAGACTTAGGAACTTATGAATGGGTAAGTGGTCCTAAGTAAATAATAAAAATTTGATCAACTAAAAAACAGTAATATCAAAAATGTATTTAAAAAGTAAAAGGGTCTTAAACATCAAAAGTCTTTATTAATAAAATCATAAAGATTTTATTAATAAGACTATAAAATAATAATTTAAATAAAGTCATAAAGTGAAAGTCTATAGGTCTAGCATAAAATGAATAGTCCAAAACTATAAGTAAGTCAATGGTCCAAAACCTAAGGTAACCATAACGATATATATGGCTCAATAGTCTTTAATAAACCATTAGGTAAATACGCTCCATAGAGTAGGAGTCATCATAGTCAAAAGGTGCACATAAGTGAGGGTGCTAGGACCAAGTATAAATAGGACCCATAGTCAACAATCACAAAATCAAGGTGAATCGTAAGGGTGGACAATCATTCAATTAGGACAAACAAGACCAAAGACTTCTCTCTCTCAAGGTACATGGTTTTATATATTCTTTTGTCATCACTATATAAAGGGGAAGATCCAAACGGATGGTACAATCATTTTTGTCCTTAACACTGCTCCTAAGGATTAGGCACTAGGGACATCGTCAAGGGGTGGCCAGTCCCTTGAGAAGCAACCTAGCAATAATCGATTAGGAGAGGGGACATCAATATCTTCCATTCTTAATGAATGGCTTTCAGCCTTACGTTGAGTTTCAGTGTCACACTGAATCAAGTTGATCAATCCCTAGACCCTGACTGGGTCCTCCATTCTCTCGCAGAATGGTTCTCAGTACTAAGCTGAGTTTCAGTCTTACACTGAAAGTTGATCAACTACCTGCAGGACCTACTTGGACATCGTGTCCTTGGTTCAAGACCAGAATATATCTCTGCCTCTACCTGCAGGCTCTACTTGGACATCGTGTCCCTGGTTCCAAACCAGAATACCCTAGAGGCATATAGGGGCCCTAGCCACATGCTAGGGGCTTTGCCATGGCATCAACCTGCTTGGTCCTAGACCAAGAACCCCAGGAGACTACTGGGGGCCCTAGGGTACCTTCTAGGGTCTTACTCTATCCTAGTCAACTGACTAGGGTACCATCCTCTATGAGAATGGGTCTCGTAGCTGCACAAACTTTAACACTCCCTCTCAGCAAGAGAGGCATTCTCAGCAACACTAAGCTAGTCTCCAAAGCACATAAGCTTAGTCAACACATCAGTAAGTTTGTCTACTTAAAAGTGTAGACTTCATCTTGTTCCATACAAGGTTAATCTTCCTCTTGATGTGTACCTACC
>LPNX011088154.1:0-26309 GCA_001517045.1 Pseudotsuga menziesii
TTTATAATGCCAGAAGAACACAATGCTTTGTTGGTTATTAGCTTGGGAAAATTCAATACAAGCAATAATCCTACACCAACGATACAATCAAAGGGAAATACAACTATGGGTAACAGGATTGTAGTTATGTTATTACTCAATAATTAGATAGAGAACCAACATATTTCTCATGTTGTGGATCAACCAATTGATCAAATGGGATGTAGATTTCAACCAACAATGCAATAATACTTTAGGATGTGGTTTAAACAACAAGAAATCAAACGAAACTAAATAAATTACATATAAAATATATTTCACACAGAAATTAACACCCAATAGGTCCACTGCTACTAACTTGTCATCCAATAGCTGCGAGTGTATCCTAGTGTATCATCGCTAGTAACATTGTAATAGGTTCCCCTTGCCATACAACTAGGACTCACATATATATTTAAGACCTTGAAGCCATCGCATTGGTTACTTAAAAAGCATATATATGAGGCTATGTTGTTTTCGCAAGGCAATTTAGATATGGAAGAATTACAATTCTTGCTCGATATTTTTAACTAGAATTCCAGAGTCCAAGCAAGAAGGTTTAGTTTGAACACCGCTCAAAAATCTAGTCAATGACTTGAGGCACTCTATTTCCCACCCTTTAGATTAATGTTCAAAGGAAACTTTGAGCAGGAAAAAATAAAGGTTGTGGGCCAAGGAAAATGGCTCATCGTAAATATACAATCCACTGAGGATTTCAACTCTTATATGCTTAATAGGGATACCTAGTCCAACAACACTGTTAATGTGACTATCATAGAAAGTTTCATTTTCTAGCAGATCATTATTTTTTTTTCTTTTCTGGAAGATCATTGATGGCAGCGAAGAAGGAAGAAAGGTGTGCAACTACTACCATTTGACATAGATGTCATTAACAGTTGTTATTGGTTCCATCACTAGACAAAAAATGCAGGCTTGGCAAAGCACGATCCATCCACAATGATTATTAGAGGACTTGTTACCTTATAGGATAAAAGGTTGTTATCCGGAAATACACACCTCCTGTGGACAAGAGTTGGTTCCCTAGATCTGAATGGTTCAGGTCTAGAACAAAACACAAACACAAAATGCTAGAATCTCCCTAGATCTGGTTAATCACTTGAATGAGATGGCATGATACTTCTCTCAAAGGCTTCCCTCGCTATCCTCGCATAAAAAATTGTAAAATATGGAAAACAACAAGAGAAACACGATATCATACAATATAATCAACTAGATCTATGCTTGTGACCAAGGAATCAAGCAATACATACATATGAAATAGTAAATATGGGAAAGAAAAAGACATTCTTTATTAGAAATGATTGGAGAGACTACAATCTTTATGCCTCGGTGTTGAGAATTCCTTCCAATGGCTCCTTGCCTCTAACTTCACCTGGCCTCCAAAGACTCAAGAATGATTTTGACAGAGTTTGGGTATGAAACACAATTCTTCCTCCTTTTGCCCATGGGGGGTGAGCTAGTATTTAAAGGCATGGGAGGATAGGTATGGTTGAGGATGTCATGGGTGAGGTGGAGATTAGATCCTAAAAGGGAGGATATTGAGCTCCAACTGGTCCTAAACCATAGGGATGAAGCTCCATGGAGGTCAGCTTCAAGAATCCTCTCAAAGCTTCTCTTTTTTCCTTGAAAACTCGAGCACCTCTCCTCCAATGAAGAAAACAAGCGGTGTTAAGGGGGCACCGCTTCTTGCAATAAGGCTAGAAGTGGTGGCACCTCTCTTTTCTCATGTATCAAGAGTGGTGCTGACTTGGGTAACGCTTTTTTTCAATGGGAGAGGAGCATTACCAGCTCAACACAAGGAACAATTGCAAGGGGTTAATTTGAACCTTCATTTCTCTAGGGAAAACTTTGAGGGATTGGAGCAGTCAAGGGAATACCTATCTCATAACATGAGGGTGATGAGATTTTGGTATAAAAAAGATTCCCCTCAAAGTATAATGGCTAGAGGGAAACGACAATCAATATACTTTGAAAGAACAAGGTATAGTGTCGAGGCAAAGGTCCAAAGGTCGGAACTTCTCAAACATCACCAACTTTCTGCAACACATTTTGACACATGTCCCAAATGACTCACAACATGGCTACCGACCAATACAATGCAGATCCATGTGAGATACAAAAAAGTCATGGCTACTAAAATACAACGTAGATCCATGTGAATAAGACTCAAATTTGGACATAGCTACCAGACATACAATGTAGATCTATGTCATACAGACGCAAATCTGAGCACAACCACGAACATACAAATGTGGATCCATGTTAGGACTCATACAAATACTCCATTGCAACTCGGGGAAAGCAATGAGCGCTTAACAAATACCTAGGGTCTTCGTCTCCTCTTCCACAAAGTACAATTCTATCCATGTGATTACAATAATCTGAAGTCGAACATGGTAGAAACCACTTGATTAGTAGTCAATGATGTGAACCGTTAACAAGTGCGAGGGAGATCACCATTAATGTCAATTATTCCCAAGGTACCCTAGTACAATCTATTGAATGTGAATAGACAATTTGATGTTGAACACTCAATAGAATCTATCGATCAAAGGTCAATGATGTGAACCTATGTCAAGAGCGAGAGAATCTGTCATTAAGGCATACAGAACTCAAGGTACTATCTTTTTGTTTCTAAGACTAATTCCTGGATGATGAGATGATGTCAACAGGAATAGTCTCGTTGAAGGAGGGCTATGATGAATCCCACATCGATGACACTAAACTTGGAACAAAGTTCTGGGATTTTGAGTATGATGTAACCATAGGACCGACTCAAAAGTAATTGAATCAAAAAATTTGTTTTGACTGCAGGTTTAGACTCTCAAGACAATTTTCCTTTTGAACATAAGGCGGCACGATCGAATATTTGGCAACTTTAAATTGACAAGGCAGAACACAATGTGACAACGGACAATCCAATCTTTGAGAGACTCAAAGGAGTGGCATGACTCATGAAAGTGGATTGACTCGGAAACAAGCTGAATACCCAATTAACTGAATGAAATGCAGACAAGTGCCATGTTCAAAGGTGACTAACAACTGCGATTATTGCAAAATGTTTTCCCTTTCCTTTAATTTCTCCATCACGATTGATGAGTGCCTCTCTTTTTTTTTACGAGTTCAAAGAGGGTAACAAACACTCATTTTAGCTTATCCGAAGACAAGTTCATTCTCATACATTTTACAAACCTGAGAAAGGAGGGGTTCGTTCCTTGAACGGGTCTCTCAGTGTTTAGTTTAACAAGTCCAATGAAAGCAAACTCGGTATCGTTCATGTTTAGAGAGTCTGAACGAAGACTAAAGGAAACTCCAAAGGGTCCTTTTTCGTATGATTTAGTGTCTAGGGCCAGCAAAAGTGTAAAATAATACCTGAGAGAACTCTTCCAGTCATGATTGGCTGGAGTGTTCCTTTTTGGTAAATAGTCTATTCGAACAGAAAAAGAGATTACTTACCGTCGGAGAGACGACTCTTCAAATACTTTTACGAGTATGAAGAAGACAAGTACTCGACAATATTTTCATATTTAGGGAGTCTGAAAAGAGCTTAAAGGAGACTCCATTAACCTTTTTGATGTTTAAATCCAAAGCACGAAAAAGTAATAAACTAAGCTCAAACCAGTTTTCATGTTTTAACCAGAGCACGAAAAATGAAAAGTAAGCTCAACACCATCTTACTGTTTTTAAACGAGCTCGAAGATCATTGAAAGAATGCTCGAAGATTAGTTTCATTTTTACACAAGCTTGAAACCAACGGGTAAACTATGCTTGAAAAATCCCATTAACATGATATACATAGGTTGGAAGCTTTCCCCCAACATGATTTCTAGCGAAGCTTACCCCTAACATGGTTGCTAGCGATTCGACATGCTCCCCATGATTCATTTCGTCTGACGATTATTCTTCCATACCTAATCCTGAAAAAACCTGGTTACTAATGTGAAAATGTTCACCAGGGGGGTAGGAAGAACGAGAACTGGGTAGATGAAAAGAAGGTTCGAGTTCTAACACTAAAGGGAAGACTCGAATCAAAGGAAGGGGACCTGTTTCATTTTTACACAAGCTTGAAACAGAAGGTAATTATGCTTGGAGAAAAATTGACATGATGGTTAGATGTTGTTTCATTTTTTAACTAGCTTGACACAGGAGAACTATGCTCTCAGACATGGTTTCATTTTTATGCAAGATTGAAACCAAAAGGGTAAACTTTGCTTGAAACAACCTATTTCATTTTTTAATGAGATTGAAACAGAATATAAACTATGCTCAAGGACATCCATTTCATTTTTTAACGAGCTTGACATAGAATGAGAACTTTGCTCAAAATGACCTGTTTCATTTTTACACAAGCTTGAAACAGAAAATAACTATGCTTGAAACATGGTTTCATTTTTATGCAAGCTTGAAACCAAAAGGGTAAACTATTCTTGAGGAGACCTACTTCATTTTTTAACAAGCTTGAAATAGAAAAATGAACTATGCTCTAGGGAATCTATTTCATTTTATAACGAGCTTGACACAGAAAGGGAACTATGCTTGCATAAATCTGTTTCATTTTTTAACGAGCTTGACACAGAATGGGAACTATGCTCACAAGGTCATTTCATGGTTTAATGAGCTCGAAACTAAAATAAATTATGATCAAAATGACCTGTTTCATTTTTACACTATTTGGGTACACAGGGTACTCCCAAAAGACCGAACACCTTGAGCAACCGCTTCACACAAATAGATCACAGATCAACACACCGATGTTTTTCACGTGGTTAAAACCCTCGAGAGGGAAACAGTCCATGGCCCTAGCCAAATAGCTACTTGGAGCAATTTATTCTGCAAAAGAAAGAAAGTTACATGAGCTTCTCATAATCGATCAACTAACCAAGGACCCTCTATGCTCTTTAAATAGAGATCATAGACCAATCGGGTGTTAAGCCACGAATCAATGGTAGGTATGATCTAAGAGAAGTTGAACCGTCGGATCACTCTATGTTTAGAACATATCGTGACCGTCGGATTAGAATATTTACAAATGCATACTAATGCATACTAAATAAACACACTTTTGCCTAACGGATATATTACACAAGTTGATCTTAACTAACTCCTAAGTGTCTAAATATCCTAACATCCCCCCTTAAGAACAACTTGGGATAGGATTGAAGGATTTACAAAAGTGACACTATTAGCAGAAGGAAGGAGGCATTAGAGCCTATCCCCCCTTAAGGACACATTCCTGAACTCCTAACATAGGCCGAAGTTTAGAAAAATTCGCTTCTGTAAGAGACTTGGTGAAGATGTCTGCAACTTGATCATCTGTAGGGAAATAGAGCGCTTCAATAACACGATCATGAACAAGATTTCTGATGAAGTGCATGTGTAGCTCAATGTGTTTGTTGCGCTAATGTAGAACTAGATCTTTGGCAAGCTTGATGGCACTTTGATTGTCGTACCAAAGTGGAGTAGGTTGCTGCTGCTTGAATCCAAAATCTGAAAGGATCTGTCGAAGCCATAAAGCTTCCCGACCGGAATTAACTATGGCTCGATATTCTGCTTCTGCTAAAGAAAGAGCAAGAGCTTGTTGTTTCTTACAAGCCCAAGTGACAGGTCCAGATCCCAGACTGAAAACATAACCTGCAGTAGACTTTCGATCATCAGGATTCCCGACCCAATATGAATCAATGAAACCAACCAACAAAGGTTTCCCCCCTGTACTGTAATGAATCCCAAACTAAATTGTACCTCGAATATATCGAAGTATTCTTTTTGTTGCTTTCCAGTGACTTTCATGAGGAGTTTGCATATAACGGGCAACATGACCAACGACAAAGGAAAGGTCAGGACGAGAATGAGTTAAGTATAAAAGAATACCAACAAGCTGACGATACAAGGTGGCATCTACGTCAGGGGAAGTACAAGTGGCAGAAAGTTTGACTCCAGACTGGAAGGGAGAAGGGGCTGGTTTACAATCTTCCATGTGGAAGCGACGAAGAAGGTCACAAGCATACTTAGACTGGGAAAGAAAGATTCCTTCTTTAGTTTGCAATACTTGGAGACCAAGAAAATAATTCAAATGTCCTAAGTCTGACATTTCAAAATTTTGCTTAAGACTGGATTTCACATGGGTTATAAGTTTAGGGTCACTACCAGTAAGGATAAGATCATCAACATAAATAACAAGTATGATGAGATGGTTTCCTACTTTCTTGGTATAGACATTGGGTTCAGAATGGCATCTAGAAAAACCAATGTCAAGGTGAAAGCTATCCATTTTGGCATACCAAGCTCTAGGAGCTTGCTTCAGGCCATATAAGGATTTCTTAAGGAGACACTGGTTTTTCTAGATGCCATTTTGACCCCAATGTCTATACCAAGAAAGTAGGAAACCATCTCATCATACTTATTCTTTATGTTGATGATCTTATCCTTACTGGTAGTGACCCTAAACTTATAACCCATGTGAAATCCAGTCTTAACTATGCTCGCATAAATCTGTTTCATTTTTTAACGAGCTTGACACAAAATGGGAACTATGCTCACAAGTTGTTTAATGGTTTAACGAGCTCGAAACTAAAATAAAGTATGATCAAAATGACCTATTTCATTTTTACACAAGCTTGAAACAAAAAATAACTATACTTGAAACATGGTTTCATTTTTATGCAAGCTTGAAACCAAAAGCTAAACTATGCTTGAGGACATCCATTTCATTTTTTAACGAGCTTGACATAGAATGGGAAATTTTCTCAGGAATGGTTTCATTTTTATGCAAGCTTGAAACCAAAAGGTAAACTATGATTGAGGACATCCATTTCATTTTTTAACGAGCTTGACATAGAATGAGAACTTTGCTCAGGAACCTGTTTTATTTTTTAACGAGCTTGACACATAGAAAGAACTATGCTCACAGGCAGCTGTTTCATTTTTTAACGAGCTTGACATAGATAAAAGGAACTATGCTCACCAACCTACTCTTACCCAAGAATCTAGCGACTTAACTCCAGTGTGATGTCCAGAGGCTGGAGCCATGCCCCCCCATTTTACCAATGATGGGAAGAAGCTAACTAGAAGAAGGGGAAGGAACCACAAGAACATGCGGCACATTCAAGGCAGTCTGATTACTAGGAGTGATGCGATGGTCAGGTGTAACAAAGGAAATTTGATCAATGGTCACAAACTTCCCATCATGGGGAAAATGAATAACTCTAAAGAGTGTGGACACAACAGCCTTCATGGCATAAACATAATCACATCCAAAGAGTAGATTGAAATCTAAAGGACCTTGGACCACCATAACATCAATATAGAAAATTTTCCCTCCTAATGTAATAGGAAAATAAGGAAGGGTCCCTAAAGGTGCAATAGGTCTTCAATGAAAAGCCAGTATCTGATCGGTGGCCGGCACAAGTTGAGGAGAACCTAAAGCTTTCCAAGCAGTTGAGGATAGAATACTAACAGAATTCCCTTCGTCAACATTAGTGCAAAGTATCCACCTAGAATTAACATTCACAACTATCTGGAAAGGAACACTCGAATGAAGATGAGAATCTGTTAGGTTACTCCAATCAAAGGAAATAACCTCAGTACTTGGAGAGGTTTCTGTCGAAAGAGACAAAATTTCCTCTTGTCGAGAACAATCAAAACGAAGCATAAAAACTTTAGCAGGTTTTAGTTCATTCTCTATTGTAAGAGAAGAACAAGACAAAGATTTGGTCAAAGTGACTACTTAAGTCTTAAAACTCTCTGATGAAAGAGTGGGATCCGGTGGAGATGACATCAACTCGACCACTTTATCAAAGGAAGAATGGGATCAATCATGGATGAATCTGGATTAACCACTTGGAATTCACTCTTAGAAGGAAGAATGGGATCGACCTCGGATGAAACCGAATCAACCACTTTAACTTCACCCTTCAAAGGAAGAGTGGGATCAACTACAGATGAAACCAAATTGACCACTTCAACTTCACTCTTTAAAGGAAGAGTGGGATCAACCGAGGTTAGAACTGGATCGACCACTTTATCAACCAATGGGATGTCAAGTGACAACTTATGATAACCTGTTGGAAGCTGTTGACGGTCCCCAGTAGAGTCGCCACTTTTGTTAGCCGAAAATACACACCTCCTGCAGACAAGAGATGGTTCCTTAGATCTGAATGGTTTAGGTCTAGAACAAAACACAAACACGGAATGCTGGACTCTCCCTAGATCTGGTTAATCACTTGAATGAGATTCCATGATACTTCTCTCAAAGGTTTTCCTTGCTATCCCTATAGAAAAACTGTAAAATATGGAAAACAACAAGAGAAACATGATAGCATACAATATAATCAACTAGACCTATGCTTGTGACCAATGAATCAAGCAATAAATACATATGAAACAATAATTATGGGAAAGAAAAGACATTCTTTATTAGAAATGATTGGAGAGACTACAACCTTTATGCCTTGGTGTTGATAATTCCTTCCAATGGCTTCTTGCCTCTAACTTCACCTTGCCTCCAAAGACTCAAGAATGATTTTGACACAGTTTGGGTATGAAACACAATTCTTCCTCCTTTTTCCCATGGGGGGTGAGCCAGTATTTTAAAGGCATGGGAGGATAGGTATGGTTGAGGATCTCATGGGTGAGGTGGAGATTAGATCCTAAAAGGGAGGATCTCGAGCTCCAGTTGATCCTAAACCATAAGGATGAAGCTCCACGGAGGTCAGCTTCGAGAATCCTCTTGAAGCTTCTCTTTTTGCCATGAAAACTTGAGCACCACTCTTCCAACGAAGAAAACAGGCGGTGTTAAGGGGGCACTTCTTCTTGTAGTAAGGCTAGAAGCGGCGGCACCTCTCTTTGCTCATGTATCAGGAGTGATGCTAACTTGGGCAACACTTTTTGTCAATGGGAGAGGAGTGTTACCAACTCAAGACAAGGAAAAATTGCAAGGGATTAATTTGAACCTTCATTTCTCTAGGGAAAACTTTGAGGGATTGAAGCAGTCAAGGGAATACCTATCTCATAACATGAGGGTGAAGAGATTTCAGTATAACAAAGGTACCATGTAATTAAGCTATCCAAAGGCGAGACCTACATCAAATATTGATATTAATGCAGATAAACAAGTAAAATGACCTTAGCAGGACCTGACTTGGCCATATTTCCACTAGGACTGCTCTGAAAAGAAAGGGTATAGATGACCTCCCAAAATCCATGCAATTCTGACCCGAAGGTAAGAAACTACGAAGACTAGAGAAAGGACCAAGCATAATTGCAAAAATTTCTAAATAAATGGAATTTTAGCTCATGGAGTTTTCACTGTATTTTAACAACTACACGTTCTCATGCTCAACAACACAAATGAAGGGTAATCCCATACCTAAAGGGGTCCTCACATAGGAAAATTGTTTTTATCACAAGAACACATTTTATAATCCAGTTAATGTGAATGGATGCACGAAGCCATCCACATAAATAGAATCCATTCACACACAAAATATGTTAAATTAAAAGCCATTCATTTACTGCATAAATCGCATGAACTTCGGAGACACATAATCACTGCAATTTGATGAAGGGTTCAATTTGAATGAGAGGCCCATGGAAAAATGCATCATGCTTTATTGTTTCCTTGATCAACGATCCAATCCATAACTCTATAGAAATGGAAGTTTGAAGACTAAAGAAACCCTATTTGCTTCCTCGTCAACGAAATCACGAGGGCAAAGTATTCCAAGGAATCCTAGACAGTGAAACCAACCACCACAGTCCCCTAAACTACCTCCACATATCTATGATAGGATCCACCCAAAATCCACGATCTCCTTGGCTCTAGATTGATTCCCAAAGTCGAGTGCATATGCCTTCAATAATGGTGGACTTTGCAGAAATGGAGATTAAGGATGGCTCATGTAAAATCTAGGTTCTAGGGATAGAAAAAATAGGGCTAGAATAAATCTTGGAGAATAGAGAAAAACTAGAGCAAAAATAGGACTCAAACTAACCAAATACACAGACCAAATCACATATTCATAGAAAGCTCAAAATACAACGAACTAAATATGAAATGAAAGAACCACAACTTTACATACCTTTAGCAACAGAGCTAAAACAAAACAAAACAAATCAAGCCTCAATAGTTTTTATCGAGATTCACCCTCCAACCAAATTGACATAGTTGTAAAAATGCAAGCCCCCAGTGGATCAAAATGTTATCCAGTATCTTGGTTTTGCCATGGATTTATCGTTCAACTACTTTTTGGGTAGAGGCAGGGAAAATTGGGGGAAAATGGAAAGGACTTGGGAAAAAATAACATTATCTATTTTCAATCTATTGTTTTTTCTATAGAAGCGGAAAAAATTGGGGAAATTTTGAAGGGAGTCCGGTAAAAATAACATATATCTATTTTAAATAAAAATAAAAAAATTATTTAAAAACTCAAATATAAATTAAAGTAATAACATTAAAATCTTAGTGTTGAACATTAAGACTTTTAATATTTATATTTTTAAAAAGGATTGAAAAAACTTTAATATGAAAAGATAATTCATGATACCTTTAACCCAATAGAATTCTATAAGATTTAAATGTTATAAAATCATTTGTTGCAAATTTTTAAAATGAGACGAAATGAAAAAAAAATGAGATAAGCACAACAATGGACGAAAAGGCAGAAGCATATGCATTAGGTTATTCAAAGAAGAAAACTTACAAAGTGAAAGAAAGTTAATCACAAAACATATTAATGAAAAATATTTTGCTATGTCGACAAATATAGGGATGATAGGGAGGAGCTATCCTGCCAATTATTTGTATCAATAATGTAAATTTCAACAAATAGTCCATATTGGATGACGCCTTCTAGTGAGTGGCATGCATTGACAAGGCCCTAGGGGCTAATATCGTGTTTCCCCAATGGTTGTAGATTGCTTTCTAATTAGAGGATCAAATGGTTCCGAAAGGGTCAAATGGTGACAATTGTCAAAATGAGCACTTGCTGAAACATTGACATAGAGTCGAAAGTGTAAAATGGTGACAATTTTCATCAAATGAAACATGGACGTGGCTGACATGACAAGTTGAACCCAATGGTATAACAATCATGACATGCTGAATATGCTTATAACGAGAAATGACTAACTCCATGGAACAACTCAACATGACACATGATGGCACATAAGATGAAACTTGACAATAGTGTCAATGTGGACATACATAAGAGAAAATGGTGAAATAATGTATGGGCATGATCGAGACGTATATAGGTTGATGGGTATTATAAGGACGCTAGTCAACACATTACAATCAAATATTTGATGTCAGTTAATTGGTAGGACATCGTAGACAGGATACCAAACAACTTTGGCTTCACTGGAGAGGCAGAATCATATTTGATGATAATAATAGAGGATACATTGTCATATATTTGAAAATAATTCTTAATCAATCCAATTGATGAAACGTTAATGAGGGAATAACCCAATAAATCCATAAGGGGGTCAATAATTTAGGGGGTCTTTGAATCCATCTGCAATGTTAAAAATTAGTAAACTATAGGAATTCATTGTCAAGCAATTTTCCATTAACGGAGTGACACAACTAACAATGATCAAACAAAAGACCAATTCATATTCTTAATGTTGTTGCTATGTGGTAATTTTTAGTTTAGTTACTTGTTATCTGGTCATATATTTTATCCTGTGACTTAACTGGTCATTCCTCTGGTCATTTTTAGTTTAGTTACTTGTTATATGGTCATATATTTTATCTTGTGACCTAATTGGTCATTCCTTTGGTTATTTTTAGTTGGCTCATTCAAGTTTGGTCATTTATACCTTAAAAAAACTATGGTGACCAAATATTTTGGTCGCATGGTCATTTATCTCTCATTTCTACTAGTGATCTCTCACTTGTAAGCCTTTGAGAGTATTCCTTTCTCAAACCTGATCACTCACTGATCCTTGACCAACACAAGAGATATGACTCACTTTGGACAACTCTCTATGGACTCTTTTATAACATTCACTTTGTGCAAATACTATAGGGAATATCATATTGAGATACCACCCAATACAACTGACCTTTCTACATAAATTATTACAAGATACACCTAGAGAGTCACTTTTCCATTAAATTCTACATGCTAGACACCCCATGTAAAAGTACCTAGCCAAGGTACAAAATCTATAAAAAAAAAAGAATTAAACAAGAATACTCGCTTACCCTGGTAATTTAACCTCTGAGAGAAGTAGGAACTATACAATAATGTAACCCATGAGTTATCTAAGTTTTTACAAGTCAAAGAAGAAACCTCTTGTCCGCGTAACCAAAACTAGGAGTTGTTTAATGACATTTTAATAAAAATATGTAACTGTGACTAGATACTATAAAATCTCGACATGTGGCAAACATTACCAATGTTACGCGAAGCTTTATAGACCATCGCTTTTAAAAGCCACCCGAATTTATGGATCAACAAATTTAAAACCCCAAATGTCAGGGGCTGGCACACTCTCCAATGCTATCGCAATCCATCCACAAGCCAATCACCGCACAAATAAATCACATAATAAAAATAAATTAATCCACATAAAAAACACCAAAGTTCAACTTTAGGGCCATTTTTTTTAAAAGTCAACCGAACTTTGACAAAAACCTCATGATAGATGTCTCTTCTACAGACTTGATTGTTATGGTATATAATAGAAAAAACATTTCAGAAAAATCATGTACAACTGCGGTGGTGGATGTACTCAGGGTGAAAGCCTTTTCCAAGATTTACCTGGCCCCAGGGTATGAGCTTGGTATCCAGGTAGTGTAATTGACGAAGCTTGTTGGCTGGCTTGGAGATGTTCTCAAGCTTGTTGGCTGGCTTGGAGATGTTCTCACGGTTGGAAAAAAAAAAAGCATATAATGATATAACATTACTTAGAATTTTGAATACAATTATTTTTATTTTCCATATAAAATAAAATTTCATCCTTAACTTCACACTAACTTAAAATATATCAAAAAATAAAAATAATTACATTGAAATATTTTTAAAATTTTATGTATAGATGTATTGTAAATGAAAGTATTTTAAACCAGAGAGAGGTATAGCCCCCCCCACTCCCCGCCTTTAGAAAAGATTGAAAGATCTTGAAACATTATCTTTTTTTATGAAATATTATAGCATAACATTTTTATGGTAATAAACTTCAAATATTAAACAATATTAATTATGTAGACTTACACTAATTAAACACTAAGTAGAGATTATTTATTTAAAAAAATAATTATAACAAATCATATCGCCTTTAAATGTAAATTGACAATATATATTTTTTAAATATCATAATTGAGTGCATAATGGATTAATACTAAAAATTGAACACAATAGTTTAGGACTAATACAA
Source organism: Pseudotsuga menziesii (assembly GCA_001517045.1). NCBI lineage: Eukaryota > Viridiplantae > Streptophyta > Pinopsida > Pinales > Pinaceae > Pseudotsuga > Pseudotsuga menziesii. Next base: position 13,423 of record LPNX011088154.1, read on the forward strand.
TAAAATAATCAAACCAATATTCTATTATAAAATTGCTAACCTTGTTTGATGCTCATAATGTATGTATGCACTAATGCAATTTGCTTAAAAATGCATTGACACTAGTTTCATTAAATAAATAAAAAATACAATCATTTTCTTTTATGAATATCATAATTGAGTGGAGAATGGATTAATACTAAAAATTAATGTCATGTCCCCATCCCAATGAGACTATTAGTTAACATTGTTTCACCCACCTACTAGTTCCCTAGGTTGGGGAGGAGGCATTAAATCTTGCAATAAGGGAGCTATGAGACCCAAGAGAACCTTAGTTTACCATATACACATTAAATTGGGTCATACAAATAATAAATATGGATAAAATAAAGTGTCATTTCTTCATGAAGACACTTGGAGGTTCATGGAGACCTTGGGTGGCTAGATTCTTCCTTACACTTGTCATGACTTAACCCCAAATTCAAAATTATGAGTAATGGAACGTTCTCGGAAGGTGAAGAGGTTTCAAGTAACATGCCATGAGCCCAAGGATTCAAATAAGTGAAGAGGAATAACTCCCCGTGGAAGAGGAAGAGACTAGGAAGAAACTATGTGCCACTTGGAGAGAGATTCCTTGCATTTTATGACAACAATGATGAAAGATTCTATGACAAAATAAGACATGATTGCAAATCTATGACAATCTGACATGTCAGGCATAAAGACTCCAAGCATCATGGATAATCTTGAGGGGGAGTCTAAGTAGAAGGAAATAAAGTCAAATAAATTATAGTAGGTTAAAATTTATATAGAAAATAAGATAGTGGTGCGGAAAATCATACAAGGAAACATGAGGATATACTTCATAAAGCTTCAAGAAATGGACCATTCTAAGGGGTAGTCAAAAAAATCAAAGGGGGAGCATTGTCGGAAAGGAAATATATTCTTAGAATGTAATCTTTGTCAAGTAAAGATATCCTTTGCAAAGGGGAGAGAATGATCAACAAAACAAGTTCACATAAAAGAAGCATATTGACAGGGGGAGCTAGCGTAATCCCAAGGGCAGTAGGTGAACAAAGTTGCTTGACCCCTTTGTTATTAATTTCAAAGGGGAAGAGAGAGTTGTAGTTGTTTCCATTAATGACAAAGGGGGATATTGTTGGAAATTTGGTTGTCATTGATGTCAAGAGGGTCAAGTGATATGTGTCATTGATATTGAGTAATGCGATTATTCATTTCAAAGTGATAATGATAACGTGGTAGCAATGACAAGGATGTACCAATGATGATGTGGAAATAGTATTTGAGGAAGATTTATTAAGTAATGTTGAAGAATCCTTGAATCCCATAAAGAAGTTAGAGGAAGATTGAGTAATGTTTTAGAAGCCTTGGACCAATATCATTTAGGTCAATATCATTTCCGCACTTGGTTTACTATGTTCTTTTGGTTCATGCATGCTATTAACTATGGGAACATATGTCTTTAACATGTGATATTATATATCAAGTTATAATAAGTTTGTTGTAATATGATTGAAGATGTCATATAAGTTACATTAATGAAATATAAGATGTAGATGTGTATTTCTACATAGATAGAAAATAAATCATCATGGGAAAACTAATGAATTTGAGTGTGATATGTAAACAATATGCCATAATCGAAACCTCGATGATGGTTGCTTATGTCATATAATTTTCTATGCATCGAGGAAATATAAGATGCATTATTTGAAAAAATGTGTGGCAAGTCATTGTAAGTTAAAAAAAGATTATTTTGATTAACTAGCATTAAATTAATATAAGAAGTAGTGTCTTAAGAAAAATAATATATGAAGTATGATGCTAGAGATAAGTAGAACTTATATCTATTCCACATTTATGTTATCAATTTATTTACATGTTGTTGACGTATGTGATCTATGTTTATGATATTAATATAAATTATATATTTTGCATCTATTGTCATGTGACTATTTAGTATTTCCTTAGAATTCTTGCTTGCAACAGATACAAATATGTGTGTGTGTGTATACATACATATGTATATATATACATGTGTATGTATATACATATGTATGTATGAACACACACACACACATGTCGCAAGCAATAATTCTAAGAAAATACTAAATAGTCACATGGCAATAGATACAAAATAATTAGTTTATAATAATATCATAAACATGGATTATATATATGTATGTATGTATCTACTTCTACATCTTACAAACATACATACATACATTCATGTATGCATATGCATACATATATGTATACATATATATATACGTGTGTGTGTGTGTGCGCGCGCGCGCATCTCTCTCTCTTTCTCTCTCACACACACACACATACATATGAATTGAGAGGTATCTTGCTTCGTCCTTTCAAACATAAGTGCTCTATAAAATGAAGAGTGATAGAGGAAGACCTAGTTTTAAACCACCTTTTAAGAAGAAGAGAAGAAAATCAAAGTCATAACCCCATTTAACATAGTTAATATTATATTAATATGTCAAGATAAGGTTTAGAGTGAGTAATATTTCTTTGAATAAGTTACTATTATGGTTAATTTCACATATAAGCATATAAAGTTGGAAATTATTGATAGGGATAACATACAGGATGAACTCTACATAATTAAAGACAATGTATATAAGTTGTTCATTCTTCTTTATTATTTTACGTTCTTCAAGTAAAAGTCGTGGTTTAAACTTATATAGATAATATTCAATGCAAGAGAAAAAGATGAGATATAAATTAACCAATTGCGGTTAATTTCAAATATAAGCATAGAAATTTATTTAATTTAAATAATAAGTTACTATTAAGGTTGATTTCACATATAAGCATAGAAAGTTGTAAATTACTGATAAGAATAATGTACATGATGATATCCACATAATTACAGGCATACACATTTACACCATAAGGAATTTCCCTCAGAGAAGCATATGTCTTGATTTGACCTTTGAATTGCCTCCTATCCATTGATATTTGTTAGATGACCATTGCAAAATCCTTCACCATCCATTATTTTAAAAACACCAAATGTTGATGTCTTCAGAATGGTGGTTTTTTAATTCCACCATGCATGCTCAAAAAACCTACAAGAAATATTGAATTTGTTTGTACTAATCTAACAAATAATATTCATATACATTGTTGGGATATTATAAACCCACTTCATACTTAGAATTAAATATTTAATCATTTCGGATTAATTTCCTACCCACTAGCCTAGATAGTTGGCATCCACTTGCACCACTTCGTCAACACTTTCCATATATACCCCAGGAGTTCCTTTATCTTGGTTCTAGTTAGATCTTGCCAACTTTATTGTCTGCCAGACTTAGTAATTGTGCCTTCCTGCAAATTCTGTCTATATACTACTTTATTCCAGCTTTTCATTGGATAACGTAAAGCTAGTCAACTAGGAAACTGCTATCTTTTGTTTCCAACCCATCCTCCATGATTTCTCTCCAAATTCCAGGATTAACATGTTTTTCCATCATCCATGACAACTCACTCATGATTTATATAATTCATGAAGTCCTTGACTGATTAGGAAAGTGCTTTATCCACCTATGGGGGTTTATCATATTTAGTAAGTTTGTTTTCTAATCTAGATGAGTTGTCTCCTATGCAACTTGAATTTACCTATGAGGGATGCACTATTTATGTACACTATTATTCTTCATTAATCAATGGAATGATACACTCCAATATTCATCTCTTCTTCATGTGGTTCAATCTCTCTATCTTCTCTCTATTTCCCTTGTGCATGCTTGTGAGAAATATCCTGTAGCAAGATCTACTTCTTGTGCTTCTTCTTTGCATCAAGGATCTATTTCTACATGGTATCAGAGATAAAATTTCTACATGGTATCCGAGCGCAAGGTTGTTAAATTTCAATAGAGTTGAGGAGTTATCTGTTCTCTCTATCAATGCGCATCCAGTTTCCTATTCCTCTCCGAAGAAGAGCTTGTATTAAGCTCACAAGATTTCCTCCTAGTTTTATTTGTGCAGGTTGCAGAGAGTATCTACTTGAGCACATCAACATCTCAGTATGGATTCTTCTTCAGATATGATCCTGAAACCCTTCAACTATCATGAATGGAAGGCCAATATTGGCATTTTGTTGTGCAGTAAGTGACTCTATAGAGTTTCTATGGCTTTAGAAAATGAATCAAATTCGGTTGTTGAGAAAGCTAAGTGGAATAATAGGTTGGATGAAGCCTATAGATTTCTTTGTCTCTCCATTTATCCTGATATACTCTTTCATATAGATGGTTTGACCACTACAAACCATGTATGACCTAAACTTGAGTCTCTCCTTGGAGTTCAAGATGAGATAAGAGCGCATAAGTTGGAGAATGAGTTATTCTCATTGAGTCCAAGCAGTTTCGATTCCATTGAAGGTTTCTTCACCAAATTCAAGTCACTTGTTCTATTTCTCAAGCAATGTGGGATTGTGAATAAGGAACATCAATTGATCCTTTCCACTATATCAAAATTGGGTCCTGAATACTCAGTTTTTGTGTCTACTTTTCATGCTACTGGGCTCACTATATATTTCAAATTTCAAAATGCCTTATTTGAGTACATTCTTTGATTCATTGATAAAGGAGCAAGATAAATTGATCCATATGGGTGCTCTTAGATATTCCAAGGTAAATGATCATGCTATCATAGTTCAAGTAATTAAGAATGCAAGATCAAAAGAGAAGCAAACTATGAAAGAGAAGAATCCAAAGTCAGATAATGAAGATGAATGTTTGGAGTCTATTGATGAAGGTTCAATGAAGAAAGTCAAGAAGAAAAGGAGCACATCCAAGTGTTCTTATTGAATAAAGGGATTTCATCTTGAGAATAAATGTTTCAATAATAATATGGACATCATGTCTTAGCTTCTTGAGAAACACAACATTGAAGTTCCAAATGAGCTAGAGCAACCCATTGAATCATCAGAACACTGTCATAGTGCACAGTTCCAAGGTGATATAAACTATGTATTGAGTTCCAAAGTTAAATAATTTCCTCACATATATGATATAGATTCACTTTAACATATATCATAATCATAAGTCTCATATTCTTTCTTGAATAACCCACCTATCAGTCTCCTAGATTCATCGCCCAATACTCGTGATTTTTCACTAGTCGATCTTGACTTGTCTTTAAGAAGCTCTTCCTCACTTCATTCAAATGGATATAATTCTGTTTTAGAATAATATTTACATAATTATATTCATGTTATCAAATCATCCATACCATATACCATACCTTTGAATACTCCGAAGACTATACAAACCCCAAGTTCACTAGTTGATTCCTCATTGGTTTCTTATGCATTATTACTTTATATCAAATGGTTTCAAGTATTGCCTATTTTTCACTGGTTGGTTATCCATGACCTTAGTCATCATTGGAATTACCTTACATAAGTTTGGATTTGTTTTAAACACTTGTGGTTCAGATCTAAAGTCCATCTATCATTCATATTTTTACATCCATCGGTTTTCCCCAGTTGCTCATCCTTTTCATAGTCTAGCCCTATATCATCATGGAGACATTGAACCTTTGGTGTTTGTTGTACCATATGATAATATTTATGACATATTAGAGTATTTTCAGCCTCATATCATATTTGGGAAGGTTCTACATCATATTGGAAGAAAGATATGTGATCCACATCACCATTTTGTAGCTATACAAGGAACTGATTGTGTAACTGTTTGTCTTAAATTTTCTACTCTTTGGGAAGGAGTATGGACATGTCTCTTTTCATTTTTAGATTTTGTTTGCATATCAGAGTTTTTTAGCTTCAAGAAACATTAAGATAATTCTCCTACTTCATCAGATGATGAGATACAAGGAGTCTCTCTTCTTCTTTCTTGCAGATTCTACACTCTGGCACATGATCATGGAGTCTACAAACTTCTACATCAAGTATTTTACTAGAATAAGTTCATTTAGCTCATTCAAGTGAATATAAATACATAGTGAAGACATGTTATTCAAATTTTGTGCCTTGTCCTTTCTTGAGGGAGGATTTTCCCCATGTGGTTTTGGCTCTTTCCTCAACTTTTATAGACATGAATAATTGTAAAGGGTTACCATAGCCTTGTTGTTGGGCCCTATATGCACCTATATACACCTATATGCATACATATGCATATGATTATGTCATACATATCATCATAAAGTCAAAGTTAAAGGGGGGTGTTGTGATATTATAAACCCACTTCATACTTAGGATAAAATATTTAATCATTTCTGATTAATTTCCTACCCACTAGCCTTGATAGTTGGCATCCACTTGCACCACTTGGTCAACAATTTTTGTTTATACCACATGACTGCCTTTATCCTGATCTGGTTAGATCTTGCTAGCTTTATTGACTCCAATATTTATTAACTGCGCCTTCATGAATATTCTCTCTTTATATTGCCTTATTCCAACTTTTCAGTGGATATGGTAAAGCTAGTCAACTAGGAAACTGCTATCTTTTGTTGCCAACCCATCCTCCATGATTTTATCTCTAGATTCTAGTATTAACATTTTTTTCCATTGTCGAGACAACTCACTCATGCTTTAACTAATTCGTGAAGTCCTTGACTGATTAGGGAAGTTCTCTAGCCACTTATGGGGGTTGATCATATTTAGTAAGTATGCTTTTTGAGCTAGATGAGTTGTCTCCTATGCAACTCAAATTTACCTACGAGGGATGTACTATTTATGCACAATATTATTATTCATTAATCAATGTAAGGATACACTCCAATATTAATCTCTTCTTCATGTGATTCTGTCTCTCTATCTTCTCTCTATTTTCCTTGTGCATGCTTGTGAGAATTATCCTATAGCAAGATCTACTTCTTTTGCTTCTTCTTTGCATTAAGGCTATATTTCTACATGGTTTCAGAGATGCAATTTCTACATACACAACTTCGAACACAAATAAAAAACTTTGAAGGCATAATTTTGCATATATAGATCCTAATGAGGAAAATTTAAGGCAACATGGAGCATTTTGGGGCAATGGAAGAGGAGAACATAGAAAAACAAGAAACTTTTACTTGTTTATCAAACAAGCCCACCATGTACAATAATCCTTTGCTTGTTTACCGAACAACCCCACCGTGTTTAGTATTGACATATTCACAGATGTTCACTATTGAAACATTCACATATACATTTTTTATAGTAATTGTGAAGGCTTAATTCCTATTTTATTACATCTCGGAGTCGTATTCATATATTTATGCAGTGTCCAAAGGGTTGCGTGTCATTTTGGGTTCATAATATATGATTATATCTCATTCCTCCCTCAATTCTAGCGACCTTGATTAAATGGCTCAAGGAATTAGCTTTAAGACCCAATGAAAACCACCCATGCCTAGTATTATAGCGTGACTTGCCACACCAAATATATCATGCTTTGATGGCCTATCCCTGTTCCTATGCAGACTCTGTTTACCCCTTTTGCTCACTATGACCCTGATGCTCCAGTGGAAACCCTTAAAAGACATTTTTATATGTATACGTGGTCACAAGTCTACAACCCGTGTATACACATCTTGCACCATTATCACCCACGTACATAGGGAAATGTGCTAAAAAACAAAAAATATTTGGAGTCCCTCCCCCACCAAGTAACGAAGGACTTGTCCCTTGGCCTTCCATATGTCAGGAAATGATCCACTTCGACCCTTAACCTCCTATTGAAGGGCTATATATTAAGATACTATGAAGTAGTAGAGAGAGAAATTTGGAGAGAAAATATACTATAATGGAATTGTGCCCCATTCTTATGTACTTGAGTCTGCATCCCTTTGTCCTTGAAGCAACCATTAGTCTTATTTCCCAAGATTGCCAAAATATTTGTGATATTTCCTTTGTATGCAGGATGGAAGTGGTGGAGGCCCAAGTAAAGGGACTTAGTTTCTCGATTTTGACAAGGTATCGACAGAGTTTGCCACCTTTATCTCTATTCATATTCATAGAATATTCATTTCTCGTCCATTGCATGTGTAATTATAAATAATTTTATCCATGGATGTAATTACTTTGGTTATGTATTAGAATCTATTGCTTGTATATATTGTTGTTGTTGAGGGCAATGTGTAGGTAAAGGTTTGATTGAAATCTCAACAAGGATCTACATCAAATGTATGGAATACGGTACGCCCCTTTGTCCCTTAGTGTTAGTTTCACTTGTATATTTAACATGCTTGGAAATGGATTTATTTCTAGTGTCATCATGTCTGTTGTGGTCTACCCCAAGCCATATGAAATATTCTACGTAACACCTAGTCAAAATGGGTAGTTAAAGAGGAAAGACTTTGGTATTTGAAGGAGAGAGAGACTTCTTCAATTTTTTTCTCTATTTGACTATCGTATGATACTTCCAAATGTTCAAACACCTTGAGAATCCACTCACAAAAAGATATCACAAATCAACACATCAATGCTTTTACATGGTTTAAACCCTTGAAGAGGGAAATACTCCACGACCCATGCCAAATAGCTACTTGAGGAAATATTATTATGCTAAAGAAGATAATATTGAAAACAAGCTTCTCAAAATTGATCAACTAGAAAATGACCCCCTATGCTCTTTAAATAGAGATAATGGACAAATCAGGTGTTAATCCGTTGATCAGTGGTCCTTAAGATCAAGGAGAAAATAAACCTTCGGATCACTCTATGTCAAGAACATATCCTGACCATCATATTACATATATACAAATGCATACTAAATAAACACACTTTTCCTAAATAAGATATTATAACAAGTTGATCTTAACTAACTCCTAAGTGTCTAAATATCCTAATATCCCCTCTTAAGAACAACTTGGGATAGGATTGAAGGATTACAAAAGTGACATTATAGGAGAAGGAATAAGGAATTAGAGCATATACCCCATTAATAACAAATTCTTGAACTCCTAATATAGATCAAAGTTTAGAAAACTTTGCTGCTGTAAGACACTTTGTGAAGATGTATGCAACTTGATCATCTGTAGGGAAAACAAGCACGTTGAGAACAAGATCATGAATAGCCTTTCTGATGAGGTGCATATGTATCTCAATGTGTTTGATGTACTGATGTTTAACTGCAACTTTGGCGATATTGATGGCGCTCTGATTATCACACCAAAGGCTACTAAGATGTTTTTGCTGGAATCTAAAATATGAAAGGATATGTTGAAGCCACAAATATTTTTGACTGACATTAACTATGACTCGATACTTTGATTATGCTAAAGAAACATAAAGATCATGTTGTTTCTTACAAGCCAAAGTGAAGGGTCCAAAATTAAGATTGAAAACATATCCTACAGTAGGATTCCGATCATAAGGATCACAAACACAATATGAATCAACAAAACTGACTAGAAAATGATTTCCCCATGATTTGTAATGAATCCATAACTGAACTTTACCCCAAATATGTCGAAATATCCTTTTTGGTGCTTTCCAATGGATTTCATGGGGTGTTCGCATATAGAAGAAACACGAGAAATGAAAAAGGAAAAATCAATATGGGTATGACTCAAGTATAAGATACTACCAACAAGTTGACGATGCATGGTGGAAACTACTTCGGTGAAGTGCAAGTGGCAAAAATTTTGACTCCAAATTGGAAGGGAGATGGGGTTGGTTTACAATCTTCCATGTGAAAGCGACAAAGAAGGTCATAAGCGTACTTAGATTGAGAATGGAATATTCCTTTGGTTTGAAAGACTTGGAGGCCAAGAAAATAATGCAAATGTCCAAAGTCGGTCATTTCAAATTTTTGCTTAAAACTGGGTTTGACATGAGCTAAAATTTTATGGCTGTTAATAGTAAGAATAAGTTCATCAACATAAAGAACAAGGATGATGAGACAATTTCCTACTTTCAATGATAATTCCAAAATATCGAACACCTTATTGGTCGAGTGTTGTGGATTGTGTAGTTCTATATTCACACTTGTTTCTACCATCACGGATGTGGGTGAAAGATGCTCAAACTCACCCTCAACACTCATGATTATGGCTCTAATCCTTTTTTTCCAGTTTGAAAGTAAGCAAATACTATTTCATTCAAATTGTTTCTTTAAATAGGTTTAAAAATGAAATGTTCAATGTGATCGAACAATTCCTATGCTTTATTGCGTTGTTGCACAAAAGTTTGATGTTTATTAAAATAAATGGGTTACCCACGCCTTTTCTTTTGTAATTTCATATCTATTCTATTAAGGAAAGATAAAAATACAGATAATAGTACAGTTCAGCGTGTCCATTGGACATGGTAGCAAAACTAGAAGAAGCATAACAATATGACTATTTGGGTGATCCTCTCGAAGATGGGGAAAACAGATCTTAAAGAACATCCAATCATTTTAAGACAAAAAAACATGACTAGACCTAAACAAAAACTATTCTAAGGAGCAATAAACCGGAAAATATCCAGGAAGAGAATGGCATGGTGCTTTGAACCTGCCATTAGATATTTTCATAGGGTACTTCCGTGGTCGGACAGTAGTAGGTGGTGCCCCACTGCAGGCCCTAAAATTTGATGCTCTCGTCATCTTCACTGGCTCCATTGTCACTGCTATCAGATTCGCTTCCTTTGGGGTTGTCCGAGATTTTCCTGCTGTTGGTGATAGGAGTCGTTTTCCTGGGTAATGGTGTTGTCTTCTTGGGTATAGTCTCCTTGGTAGAATTTCCTTTTTTCTTGACAAACTGGTGCTGAGGAGGAGGGGGAGAAATGGGAATGGTATCAGGGGTGGGGGGCGGAAGTTGGTTTCAGGGGTGGAAGCGGGTTGAGGAGGAGTCGAGACTGGAGGAATAGGGGGGGTGCCTGAATAGAGGAAGAAGGAAGGGAAACCAGATTCGCCAAGGGTGGCGCGAGCTCAATGCAGCCAACAGTTTGAGCTTCCAAAGCGTGACCAATAGGTGGAGCTTCAGGGGCAGCGTGGAGATGGACTGAGCACAAGATGAGTCTGGTGAACAGTTTTTTGATGATCCAGTAGTTTCCTCTAGTCACTGAGAGTCTGGGAGCATAGGGAGGGAAGGTGGCAGAAAATGGCTCTGTGTGCAAAGGTTTGGATAGAGGGGAGTGACCAATTTGTAGAGTGGTCTGAGCGACGATATTGCAGAGTGGAATGAGGGTGGGGAGATGTTTATTCATGGAGTCAAAATGCCCCCGACGTTGAACCCAAAAAGAATAAGGTTGAACATTAATGCACTGTACCTGTCCTACTTGACCTTAATTGTCGAGAGGATGGATATTGCGTTGAGAGATGTGCTCGCTGTCACTTGGAGCAGGGGAGACGTCATGCCTGGGGCTGAAATAATCACTTATGTGCGTGAGCTGAGTAGGGGTCTAGTGCAGGCTGTCACCTGGACTTGTCTGTGTCAAGTCAGCTCCAAGTTGGGGGATGATGTGCCTGATGAAGTGCTGGGCCATGTCATTGGTGGTTTGGGTTTCGTGTGCTTGCCTGTCACCCGCATTTGGGGGGGTTAACCACGCCTTAAGGGAAGGTATGAACCAAATAACAATCTCTACCACATATGGAGTCTTTTTAGAAGGGTGTACAAATCCAAGTGGTTTAATAACATGGAGATAAATCTCTAAAACATGTTTCACTTAATACAATAATAAAAAGGAACTTGGAATTCATGAGTTGTACATTCACATTGTTAACTTGGAATTTTATGTTTTTTCATATTTCATTAATTTAATACCTATAATTGGACTTTCATTTTTGTTTTTGTTTTAGAAGCATAAAACTCGATATATCTTAATGAAATTTGGATCTACTATTATTATTTGTATTATTTTTTAAAAGTTAAGAAAGGTGTTATATCATTTCCTTTTTTACTTAAATTTCATCTAGAAATTTGATTATTATTTAATGGATTTATTATTTTTATTTTCCAATCTAAATAGTTCTTTAATATTATTTTAGTTTAATAGTTAATTATGATAATGATTGCGCTGAGAGGCGCTTTCTATACCCAAAGTGGATGAGATGTGTCATGTTTGTCACAGTGGTCGGTTCCAAAAATTTAATATATAAAAAATTATAAAACCAGGAACATGTTGGCTCCAAATTTAATTTGGCTATATTGTAAAATACATTTATATAAATATACATCCAATCTCCTTTTCAATTTCCATTTAGGCATCCTCACATTTTAAATAAATATTTTCATAAATAGTTACAAGACAACTAAATCTTTGTGTGTTAGTTAGTATTTCTTGATTTGATCTAATCACTACATTGCATACAAAAGAAGAATAACTTACTTCATAATCAATGAATGAATGCAATTTTTATGATAATTGTAAATTAATAATAATTGGATGAATTGCGAGTATTTTACTTCATAATTGATTAATGAATGCAACTTTTTCTTATTCATAGAACTATGTGTTATACTTTACAACTTGAAATAGTTGACACTTCCACGATTAATTTGGGTAAATAATGTTTTACTTCATAATTAATTAATTAATGCAATTTTTGCCTATTTATAGGATTTATGTGTTAGTATTTACAACATTTACAACATGATTCCAAATTGGAATAGTTGGTTCCTGGACAATTACACTGAAAATTATAATGGATTATGTACTTTTAAGTTAATAATAGAGCAATGAGTTAGATATTAGTTTTTGGTAAATAAAGGATAAACAACTATTTTACTTCATAATTAATTAAGTAATGCAACTCTGGCCTATTTTTAAGATAGCCTGATTGGAATAGTTGGTGAATGTATGATTATAACTGAAAATGTATTAGGTTGATTACTTTTAAGTAAATATTAGAACACTGAATTAGAAATTAGTTTTTTAATAAATGCATATTAATAAATGATAGGAAAAATTTCTATGTGCAATTAGGTAA